>CAJQZM010006815.1:0-12472 GCA_907164665.1 Colias nastes | reverse complement strand
GGCACCACGTCCACCAGCTCGGGGAGTGTCTGACAATGTTTTAGGGGGTTATCATAAATTTTATTATGAGAAAGAACAAATTAAAATAAAGCGAAAGCTCAAATATAGGTTACGTTTTTATGTATTTTTTTCACTTGGGTATATTATTTTTCAAATAAATCGCACACAATTCAATTTACTTGTATGCAACACGAGGGCTTCATTCATACATTCATATTCCGTAATTCGTCTATAGGTACCTTAAGTGCTCCTTCTCCGTTCCTAAATACAACTAAATTGTGTTTGACAAGATCTTGCCCAAACGTGTGCTGATCGGATGATATTTGTTTCAGCTCTGCTTCAGCGGACTTTCCATTGTATAATCTGAAAATTTTCATTTAATTTTACAAGATTCACCATCCATCTCATATTACGCGTTGTATAAGTTTATACTTTTGAATCACGAAATTAGCAAACTGAAATGAGAAGCCACAGCCAACAAGTCCAAGCTTATTACTAATCAAAATATGTGCTAAATCGGATAACCTGAACAAGTTGCAAGCTTTGAGGTTGGATGCGATAGTGGAAGTTGGATGCTGCGTTAGATACACTCCTAGAACCTCTTGAGAGACGTCGTAGTAGTCCAACTTGTAGTAGCATAGCGCCACGTAAACATTTAACGCCATGTAATTGCTGTAGAATCAAATAACATTATTGTACTAGTGATTCGCACTTAATATAATATGTGTAACTACTACCTTAGTAGCAAATACGGAGTATTTGGCAGAAGATATTTGGTAGCTATAGGTTAAATGTATTTGGAGTCTTTTAAAATAATATACATAAGGCCCAAGGTATGAAAAGGAACTGGAATGATGAAAATATTGGGATATTTTCAATAATAAAATGATAAGCTACTTTATATGAATCTGCTCTACATGGCAAAATACTTTTTTATCTTTACTCTAAGCCACAATTACCAAGAAATTTGTGGAAGAATCTTGACCCATTCCATATTGCCTTTTTCGTATCTTTTATAACTGAAAAAATGCAAATTAATAAACCCAATTTTTATTTCACCATTAACCGTTAAAAAAATTACTAATCAATTATACCGTCGATCCAAAAGTAGTTTTTTATAAACATCGATAGCCTCCTGGTAGTGTGCTCTTAGGTAGTGAACAGAGGCCAAGCTAAGCTGGTCTTCAGGAACATCACGTAGCGTGGCGTGTGCGCGCATGAGAGCTTCCTCGTCCCCTAGTTTGTGAGCCAAGTGGAATTCAAGACGGTTCTGAAATCGTTCCCAATATTTTGTTTAGCGTTAGTAGATATTGCGTGTTAATGTAATGTTAGAACAATTTGTGACAAATAGATATTTACCTTCAAAGCACATTTCGGCGCTTCTTTTACAGTTTCTTGTGACTCTTTATACATACCTGAAAATAAAGATTTAAAAAATCTTTTCTAATAATAATATTTCCATGATTAAAATATTTGATGTTGTAATTTGGGCCCTATGTCATTCACGTTCGCATACATTATTCATTGCTCTACATTCTGCAACACTATCTGGAACGTTGTTGCCTTTCGAATCATTATTATTATTAATATTGTAAATACCCAAGTAAAAGTAGCAAACAGCGATGTCCAACGCAATATTATCAGCCACACGCGAGTCCAGATTCTCTCTGTCCCGTATCTCCAAGTACTTGTCCAACGCGCGCCGGTACTCGCCCAGGTGAAACCGGCACCACGCGATCCACACCGGCACCCACACTTCTGTGTTGCCTTCGTGCGCTAGAAACTTTGGGATATGTATTAATTTTAGGAAAGCTGGCTTAACGTAGAAAAATACACACATTAAATAAAAACATACACATTTCAAAGGTTTACGTCGAAAACGTATCGATACTAAAATTATAACTTGAGTTATGAAAGTTGAAAAGCAAAAACCTAACATAATATGTGATTTTGGTACTATATTCATCCGAAAATTTTCTTTTCTTAACCGATTACGTAATAGGATGTCCTAAATGAAACACACCTCGAGCATTGTGATAGCTCCACTGTAATCTCTCTTCATGAGAAAGTCTTCCAGTTCGGGAAACTGTTTTTTCGCAGAATCGCTTCTTCCCATTTTACCATCACTGGCAGGCTTTGCTCGGGATAAAATCTGTGGATTATTGGAATATGTACTTGCATTAGTTTACATAAATTAAATTACTTCATATTTCAAAATATTATAAATACAATTTACCATAATTATTTAGAGGAAGAGTACACTCAACACTGGATTAAATAGGAATAAGTTATTGTTTAAATAAATTGTATAAATTGTTTGTTTAAATTGCCTGTGGTTATTGCCATTAATTGTTTGTTTACGCTTTGCCGTTGCCATGGCAACTGCACAATTACCACAGAGTAGGTTAATGCTACGGCGGGAAAAAAAAGTTTGAAATGTAGGAATTTTTTATTTATTTCTAGTTTATACCATTTATTCATGATGCTGTGATGATGCTATATTTTTTTTTGTTAATTTAATAACAATTGATCTATACTTGAATAATTTTAATCCAAACATTTTTGGAACGATTTTCTGACTGATTTCCCATCCTCTTAGCAACATAACAATTGCATAGAAACCTTTGATTTTGTATCCATATTCTTCATACAACGTGTACGAAATATTAAAAAAATATTTTAATTCCTCGCCAATAATGTCAGGTGAGGAGGAAAAGAAATGCCCTTGCACAGAGAGTCCTACTGAGAGCCAGGCATCTCTTCCCTTGTGTTTCTGCCCAAAGGATGAACACGATCTTGTCAAACATAACGAGCAATGCATATACTACAGGAATGAAATGCTTATATTTCCGCAGGTATAAACATAATTATTATTCTATTGATTGAAAATTTATTTAACTGAGTTTCAATGCGGACAGACGCGGTAGAGGCAAGGTAGAGGCATAACTTATTTCTCTCTGTATTTTTGTATCACTGTTTAATATATTGAAACTTTTATATCCACTCTTTTGAAACTTTACAACAAAGAGCTAAAAGAGCTCTATATTTGCTTTATTCGATACTTAGTAGTGCTCTGAAATTCAAGCTCAAATCTGATCTTCATTTTCTCTCTATTCTCATTAATCTCTAAATATCTATACTGCGAAAATATTTTAACAACCCGATTATATAAACATTAACACTATCAATCAATTTGCATTCAACAGGAGACTGAAGGATGCCAGTGTGATTCCCCACCAGCCGAAGACGGTGAGTGCCGGTGCTGCCGCTGTCCCATCAATGAGTGCAAGTGCAATAAAGCTGGGAGAGAAGTTTTTGACGAGTACGTGTATTAACTATACCTACTATATGCTGAGTGTAAATGGTTTAGTAAAGATCCTTTGGGCTTGGTAGGTTTAAAAAAAAATAGAGTCTCTGTCTATGCTGTCCTAATTACATATTTCTAATGCACGATTTAACATTGTATTAAATCACAGGATTACAGAGATGGCATTTTTTTGACAGTTTATTGATTCGTTGTTCAGAGAAAATATAAAAGTATTTTACTCTGATTTATATCGTTAACAGATGGCGCAGCAAACGTCCAATGGGTGCGATGCCAGCCGTACTCGAATCCACGCATCCCTTGATGCAGCGCTTCCAACAAACCCTCAAGCAATTCTTGGAGAAAGAAAATGCTCTCGCCGAGGAGGAAATCTTAAATTTGGTATTACTTTCTAGAAAAGCAGATTTCTGTTTGTTAATTAAGATACTAGTACTACAACATACTACAATTAATTCATATAATTTATTTGTAGCGCGATGAGCTGAGACTGAGCAAACAAGGATATGAAAGGGATTTGGAAGCTATTTATCGAAGTGACCATGATACCAATGCGCAGAGGGTATGTATTTGTTTATTAGCTTGTTTTGTTGGTAATCTTTATGATGATTGTATATAAACGGTTGATAATAAAGCTTGAAAATATTCAGTTCCAAATATTCAGAACACAATAATTATTGCCTCTATTATACAGGTATTGATAGAAGAATATGAAACGACATTATCCAAGAGCACGTCGGAGAGACAAGCCGCGGAGCAGCGCGCGCGGGACGCGAACGAGCAGTACCAGAAGGCTAAGGAGAAACTCGACCAAATGATTATGACTGGTAATTTATTTTGCTGGTAAAATGGATATTTTAAACATGATTGAATGTTGACTTGGAAATTGGCTCGTAATGAATTTTTCTTCTAGCCTGTTGAATCTCTTGTAATCTTTTATAGAGAAACAATTAATTAGATAAGTACCTTTTTTATTCGTGTTTTTTAATGGTTCTCTTACAAAAAGCTTTAATAACTATCAGAGCGTGAAGCAACAGAAGAATTGGAGGCACTAACGAGCTTGTGCCGGCAGCTTGAAGCGTGGCGCGAGGAGACCGAGTCCGATCTGACCGTTAGCCAGCGCATGTCGGACAAGATGCGCGCCGAAAAGCGGGCGCTGGCTGACGAGAAGCGGCAACTGGTATTGTATTGTACTGCCTCTGTATGCTTTAGCTATACTGTTTACAGCGAAGCAGTGGCGCGAGCAGCCGGGTCACTTAAATTTCATTTAAAAAAAGTCATTTTATGTTCCAAACAACTTCCTTACGATATTGGTATAAATTGTATAAAGTAATTTTGACCAAATAAAGATGTATGTAGGCTCTTGACTGATTGCAGGGATTTGATAGACCGAAAATATGTAATGATTATGAGGTTATTTTATTTTACAGGATATGATCATATACGGCTTGAGTAATGAAGTTTGGAAATTAGAATCGAAACTGGAAATGTTCCAAAAGCAACTCGAGGTGAAAAATAATGAAATGGAGAAAGTTAATGATAAGGTACGTCTTCACAATTGATGCAAAGATCCTGTGCATCTTCCCGTTTTAGAAAATTATCACTTTGCAAAGAACATAATATTATTAGATATCTTTATTCTATGGTTGTATAATAAAAGGCAGCAGAAGAGATACATTATGTAAAGAAAATATCTATAAACATTAAAAGAGTGTCGATAAGATCTATTACACATTTAATTGTGATTTATATTATTATGATTCTAAATTAGTTGTGAATTTAAATTGTGATATTTATATACGAAAAGGTGACGGCATACGCAGCAGAGCTGGAAGATTTGGAATTGGACAAGAAGCGCCTCGTGAGCTTGTGGAATTCAGTGCTGATCAACATTCAGCAGAGAGACAAGGTTTACGATACCGTAAGAGACGATTACAGGTACGTGGCATACAGCATACCTACTTATACGTGGGCCACACTGAAAGTTTTGCGTAACTAATAAATAAAACAATTTATTTGTCTGATATTATATTTACTACTTTTTAAAGTATTCTCCGTTACATTTAAAACACTTTTTCATCCGTTCAAACCATTTCTGGAAACATGAGGACCATTGGTTCGAGGGTATGTTTTCTGCGTGCTGTTTGAAAGCAACCACGGCCTCTTATGGCCACGTAAATGTCGAACCACTCATTGAATCATAGATTTTTGGGAAAAGGAAGAAATCGCAAGGTGCTAGGTTGGGACTGCGTGCGGCATGAGTCACGTGCTCTATGTTTTCAGAAGCCAAAAATGACTTTGTTTTGTTCGCGGTGTGCGCTGAAGCACTGTCGTGGTGCAACAAGATGCGACTTCTAGGTCGCTTTTCTCTTATTTTTTCTAAGACATTGGGCAAACAAATAGTGGTGTACCACTCGGCATTAACAGTCTTTTGTTACTCAAGTGGGATAGTGCAGACATGATTCGTCTTAGAGAAAAATAATGCAATCATTTGTTTGCCGACCCTTCTCGCCTGCCTCAATTTGGTTGGTTTGCTGTCACTTTCAAACACCCACAAATAATATTGGTGTTTTCTTGCTGAAATATAACCATGTATTCATATTTCATATCCTGTCACGATATTATACACGGCATTAGAATGTCCGTAATTGTACTTTAATAGCATTTCTTAACACCAATCTACTCGATGTCGTTTTTGTTCTGGAGTGAGTTTGGGAGCAATCCACCGGCAACCAAGCTTCCTAACTTTGAAATGTTCATGTAAAATTTTCTGAATTTGGCTCATACCAATCCCCAAATGTCCTCGAATCTCCTAATAAGTGGTATGGCAATTTTCTTAAATTAGTCGTCTGACGGTAGCCATATTTTCCTCCGTGTTCGCAGTTGAGGGTCGACCTTCACGAATTTCATCATGGAGAGAAACACGGCCGCGATGAAATTCAGCATATCAATGCCTTACAGTGCTCAAATGAGGTGCTTCCCTCCCAAAAGTATTTTGAAGGCGAGCAGTGCAAGCTTTCGGAGAAAGCGAACTTTTAAAATCATCAAAAATCATCGCCCTAAAATTGTTTCGTGTTAGTTTCGTTTTTGCTACGGACATCGAACTTCAACTTGAGATAAAAAAAAAATTGACAAGCGCTTCCCGCCAAATTTTTTTTTCCTGAACTTATGAGACTTCATATGTTAAAAAAATATAACATCCGAAATTCAAACATTTATGGGTGGCCAGAAACGCAAAACTTTTAGTGTGCACTAGGTAAATAAAAAAAGAGAAGTTTATGTATTAATTATTTATATCCTGAACCAAATTGAATATATTATAATCATCACATAAAATAACAGTGGCAAATACTATACACATTTATAGGGTCCTCCAAGAAAATTACCGCACGCTGTTAAACAATTTAGAGATAACTAAGAAAGTCACGATGGAAGAAATGAACAAAGGGAAGGAGCTTGCGATGAATAAAGATAAACTTGAGTATGATATTATGGGTGCCAAAAAACTTTGTAAGTATTTTTTCATTCAACCTTTGAAATTGCTTTTGCTTTTGTTGTTTTTCCTGTATATTTCGTGATATTTTTTAGACGAGACAGAAGAAACAAGGAGGGCTAATCTAGAAGCGCAAATTGTACAGCTTACTGAATCAATTGAGATGACGCAACGAGATCAGGATATGATTAATTCAGTATGAATATTTCTTGTTTAGTTCGAGATACATTCAAGATAAAATACAGTCATAATCAAATTAAAATTTCAGGAAAATCAAACAATGAGAAACATTTTGAAAAGCACAGAGAAAGAGTACGATCATCGTATTGAACAAAAATTGAGATTAGAGAACGAAATACTGACCAACCTTCAAGAGTGTCTCTTAAACGATAAAGCTGTAGAGTCCATGGCCAATGGTATCAAGAAGATGAGGGAAATGTCTCGTAAACAGGTTACTTATCAATATATTAAAAAAATAATAATATGGAAAATGTTAAAATTTTCTGACCTAATTATTATCTAACTTTTTATTATTCTTTCGCCAAGCGTATTTTTGCCATTGTTTTTTAGGAGATAAACTTAATGGCAATGGAAAATAATCACGCAAAGATGATGCTCGACATTGAAGTGAATAGAAATAAGCAAGCCAAGAACAAGATAATTCTCGATGAAACGTTGGGTAAAGTGAGAGAGAGGGAGAAAGAAATCGAGCGTCTCCAAGAAAAGTACGATCAGAAATCGCTGGTCATTCTGAGGAAACAGCGGGAACTTGATATCATTGTGAAGAAGTATAATGCGCTTAAGGAAGTTTTTGATGTGAGTAGTTATTATTACAAATTTTTGTGATGAATAAATAATATTATGTAGTAATAAATAAGAGTTATATTCATGAGTTGAGTGGCTTTATAAAACCAGCCACCTTTTTAGCACAATAGGTACATATTATCATATAATGATATCTCTATATAATGATAACATAATTTGATGTTCACTTTTTGTCTTGGTTTCCACTTAACTCGTGTCATCTAATTTATAAACATGCTTGCAATTTAGTTGAAATCCCCGCAAGAGCGTCGCATCGAAGAGCTGGAGCAGCAGATCAAGACACTGCGGGAGCGCACCGAGAGCATGCAGCACGAGTGGCTGCGGCTGCAGGGCCACGTGGTCAAACTCACCTCGCAGCATCACAAGATTATATCGGATGTCAATCTTATTAATAAGCGTTAGTGGAACAATTTGTTATGTGTACGAAGTGGTTTAGCACGTCAGTAAAAACGATTGTGTGAGCATTACGTTTAATAAAATAATTTATTTTTCGTACCCTGTTTAATATGGGTTAGAAGCTTTATTTATATACGTCAATCTAAATATAAACCCATCAAAAAAATAAAAATTTGGATTCATTCCTATTATTCCCTATTTTTCTAAAATAGATAAATCTGTACATCCACAACACAACTGATGTATGAGTATGACTTATGAGAAATCTTCATTTACACAAAAAAATATTATATTTCCTGTTTTTCTCAACCACAAAAACATGCCAAGCAGAGATCCAAATCTGCGAGCAGAAAACAATGCGCATACAAGCGGAGTGCGAGCGCGTGGACGAGGAGCGGTCGCGGGTGGAGCGCACGCTGCGGGAGCTGCGCGGCCGGCTCGAGGTGCTCGAGCGCACGAGGAAGGACTCCACTGAGCGGAACGAGTACGCGCACAAGGCGAACCTCGCTATTACACATGAGTACGCGGCTAGCTTGAAGGTGGGTTGGAGGAAGATGTTTCTGTGTCCAAGTATATTTAATTTGAATGTGAAATGTCACGCTAAAATAGCTGCAGTTACAATTGTTATTGGCAAGCGACTATGTGTATTTCGATTACCTATTCGATACGTTTAATTTTCTAGTAGACCGTACGTAAAAAAAGAGTTTGGTTTGGAAATACCAAATATTAAAGTAATTTTAATTGAATATTATTTCGTCTTTTCTTTTGTTCTTTAGATTTTCAAGAAAATCCTATCCAGAAAACTTGAACTTTTGAATATTGTTGACTATGAAAGTTACGTTTACTAAATGAAAGTTATACCTAGTTACTTTCATAAACTGGTTTAAGTTTAGTCTTTAATAATTTTTTTTTCTTAAGGATGCTGAAACGGAGATCATACAACTGGAGGAGGATATTGAAGCAATGGAAAAAGAGAAGATCAATTTGACCCAAGATCTTGATCGGGTTCAAAGAGAGGCTCTAATATGGCAAAGAAAGGTACTTGTTGTAAAACGTGATCGAAATGATAATACATGTTAAAATTAGTAAGCTCGATTTAATGCTATATCTATTCTTTCAGGGTATTCTAGCCGTTGATCTTAAACGGAACATTCAAAACGCCAAATCAGCAGCCGGTGAAATTGGACAGATGAGAGCAGAGATACACCGTATGGAAGTGAGTGCAGTAAAATAAAACTTTGGATGGATAGTTGCCTCCACGCATTGGGATGTTGCGTATAGTGTATTATAAGTATACTTGAATTATTTACGACTATCATACTTCACTAATAAATTACTTCCTAGAACAAAAGTCAAATTTCGACCCCCGGAAGTTTTTATTTGCGTAATTGATAAGATCGAACTGTTGTGCGATGCTAGTTTGCAACACGTGTCAGGTGCGTCGCGAGCAGCTGCGCAAGACGAGCGAGAAGCTGGCAGAGGACCTGGCGCTGTACGTGACGCGACGCGAGACGGTGATGGAGAAGAGCCGCGCGGCAGCTGCCGTGGAGCGCGCGCACGGCGCGGGGCACACCTCGCAGGCGGCCTACCACCACCGGCTGCGGCTCGTGCGTGCGGACGTGGCAAGGGTCACCAAGGTGAGCTGTGTGTGTGCGGTGTGGTGTACAACTACGTAAACATAGCGTATCAGTTGATCCAAACAAGTTCGTTCGTAGTCAAACAGGATTTTTATTCCTATTTTTACACCTTTATTGAGGTTCCACTCCTATCGGTTGCAGAGGGATGTTACATCGCCAAAAGCGATTTTTTATAAATTGACTATCCAGTATCCACAGCTAACATAATTGTTTTCATCAGAGCTAGCTGTTTTATTATAGGTCGTTTAACGAATCAGTCTTTTGAGCATTTTTTTTATACATATTGCATATAAAATCAGTATCAAGACGGGTAACCACGTTTTTAATTATTATCATCCTATTACCAGGATTTATCAGAAACAAAGCTGCGCTACGAGTCGCTGCAGAACGAGCAGCTGCGGCTCGAGCGCGAGACGGCGGACACGAGCGCGCTCAACGCGCAGCTCGAGGAGCGAGTCGCCTCACTCATGCGGGACATACAGGAGGCGGAGCAGAATAAACAATGGGTGCGATATTACAATATCACATATTCTAAAACTGCTCGTTTGCGTGCATTTTAGTTCCTATATTTTACTAATTAAAAAAAAATATGCACTGCACAGACCGCATGCGTACGCATACGACGTATGTGCTATTTGAAAGCTAAAAAACAATTCAACACTTTTTTGTTTACACAAATTATTATTTTTGAAAAAATAAAGAACTATCCATTGTTTTAATCTGAACCTTTGTTCATAGTTCATCTACTATTGTAATAAAGCAATTTTATGTCATATTCAGCTTCTAGAACGAGTGGTCCGCAGCCAGCGCTTGGGTTCCGAACTAGCTACGGCTATAAAGCGGCAATCGGTTCGTGTGAGGAAGCCTAGAGCAGTTGTCATCACAGAGTTCAACCAGGGACAAGCCCTGAACGATAAACTAAAACACATTGTTCGCACTATGACTAACGAATATCCCTACTTGCAAGATAAACTGGATATGATTGCTAATACTTTGAATATACATTCTCCTAACGAGTCCCCGAGGTTGGTCGAGGATTGCACTTGTGAA
Organism: Colias nastes; assembly: GCA_907164665.1. Lineage (NCBI taxonomy): Eukaryota > Metazoa > Arthropoda > Insecta > Lepidoptera > Pieridae > Colias > Colias nastes. Next base: position 1,749 of record CAJQZM010006815.1, on the reverse strand, counting down.
ATAAAGGAGGAGGAGGGCTTTGAAAATATAGCCGAAAAACCAGATGAGGAGTGATTTTAGATGATTTATTGTAATGTGTGAAGTGTGTCATGTTTGCTTATTTATATGTATAGTACTGCCAGAGCAGCAGCTATGATTTTTTGGATTGAGTAATTTGATTTGTCTATGTTATTATTTATTGAAAAATATATTACTTGGATAAAAATATCTCGTTTTATTTTAGTGTTTCTGGAGTGCTCTTTCATTTCAGTTTATGCAATTTTAGGTGAATAAAATAAAACACTCTGTACCATAACAAATATAATTTATTTTCAACATTTCTCAACATAATTCCTTACGTACTTATGTATAATTTTCAACCATGGTTCCCGTTTCATTTAGTTAAAAACAAGTTGTATGGAGTATGGACCGACGTCCGACTTAACTATCATTTCAGTTTCTTGGAAATAATAATAAAAAAAAATAACTATATTAGAATCACGCGGCAGAAGTAAAATGTTTTTCGTGTGCAGTCTTCTCGTGTCTCGCGCGATGGTCAGATCTGCCGAACCTCACTCCGCAGTACTTGCACGGGTATTTCTTCTCTTTCGTGTGAACCACCATGTGCTTGTATATGTATCTGAAATTAAGATAACATATTTTAAAACCATTTTTTTGAAACACTGAATAAGTAATGACTAGTTTAAAAAGTCTATAATTTTTTTGTTCTGTTATATTATTTTTGATCTCCATAATATCGTAAATGCAAAAGTATGTGGGTTGGGTTTTAAAATTATTGACTATGAGTAAACGGTTCACTTATTCAGGGAAAAACACGAGTGGCAGACTTAATTTTTTTATATTAACTGTAATGAACAGAACTCTTCATTATTTATAAACTAAAACAGCTTTTTACATGTATTTAAGCCATGACAAGAAGAGAATGAGAAGAGATTAAAATTAAATGTAATATATATGATATTGACAAAATACTCACTTCGCATTAGCAAATGTCATATCACAGTACTTGCAGCTAAACTTCTTTTCATTCTCATGTAAAAGCAGATGGTTCTTGAGCACAGTACTACAGGAGTACCATTTGCCGCATGTCTTGCACTCGTACGGCTTCTCTTTGGAGTGACTCCTGTTTGATAAGAATTCAGTTTGATGATAGTAACTAATGATATTTGTTTATTTGATTATAATAGTTATTTTTATAAATCAAATTGTAAAACTGACATGATTTAAAGAGCAACTATGGAGTTTCTTGCCAGTTCTTCTCCGTAGATACTGCTTTCCAAATCGGTGGTAAATGTTAAAAGTATGTAATGATGTTTAAAAAGTGATTCTAGAAGTCTAATTGAATAAATAAATGTTTGAGTTTGAATTTGATCAATGATGTTATACATAGAACGTGTAGATTAGTATTGATAAATAAATAAAAAAATCATACTAATTGGGGTTTATAGCGCGGCGGACTTGGCACGTAGAAATGTGGACCAATTAACCAAATTTACTTCAGTTGTCTCTTTTTCGCTCACGACAGTTGCATCATGCCATCTCAATTCTCACTTTGACGCCTAATCGTGTGTACGTCAGTGCCGTTTTCAAAGATCGAATATTGTGTTGGTAATCTATCTACACCTTCTTTTCTTATAATATAATTGGTAGGGACAAAATGTTACAATTATTGGTAAAATTTCTATAGCCACTTTAATCTAGGTTTTTTTGGAGAAACAATGGAAATTAAACCTAATATACAAGGTTAAG
>CAJQZM010006810.1:0-14980 GCA_907164665.1 Colias nastes | reverse complement strand
ACCTTGTTTCCTATTGGGCTATACAAATGTATAGGTCGATTCATTAGATGTAGTCATTGATTACGGTAGCACAAATCGATGTCTTAGGCATTATAAAGGAACATTGGATTTTAGGACTAAAAAAGTATAGACATCGCAATTTCATTTTTATTTTGCTCAGATAAATGTAATAAGGTATTTAATATTAATGAAAGATATACACTTAGCTAAAACAAACTAATTTGAAGACGAAAATAGAATTAGAATAATGTTTGACGAAAAATGTAGCTTCGTTTAATTAATCTTTATTTCATCTTAGCTCTTATTATTGTGTAAAAATTTGTATATTTGTCGAAGATGAGTTATAGTAAAAGTCATGAAATTATACTTGCGATATTTTATAAATTAACTGAGTAAATAAGTTTTAGTGTAATATAGAACTTAACACATAGGAAAACCCTGACGATTTTTCCCTTTGTATTGTAACCCTTTCCAATCTCAATAGTTACAAAGATTATTTAACCTCACATTCTAGGTATATACAAACGTATACCTACTATAAACGTATTCACAGTATTTGAATAGGAAACCACGCTACAAACGACGCAAAATCTCATAACACCAAGCGACACTATCAACAAAAAGCCAGCCACAATCACGCGAACAATACACAAACAGACATCAAAACACGAATATCGACGTTTGGGAAAAAGTGCTTGAATTTAGACAACGCATTGCTATGCGACGCGTCACCACGCGTCACCACGTCACCCTTCACCTTTGATATTGATGAATGCCTGTTTGACATGCACTTGCTAAGCTTTAGCAATAACTAGCTTTCCGCCCGCGGCTTCGCCCGCGTTTTCAAAGAAAAACCCGCATAGTTCCCATTCCCGTGGGATTTACGGGATAAAACCTATCCTATGTGTTAATCCAAGTTACCCTCTATATGTGTGCTAAATTTCATTGTAATAGGTTCAGTAGTATTTGCGTGAAAGAGTAACAAACACACACACACACACATCCTCACAAACTTTCGCATTTATAATATTAGTAGGATAATCATGTTATAACAACGGTTAGAGAAAATATGAGTGTATCATTTGACAATTTTTTTAGATGACGTCATAACTTTGGCTGTTACTATAATAGCTCGTGTTTCACCGGTTAAAGCTATAGCTATAGCTACAATATATTGTAAATGTTAAATAACTTTCAGAAGCGTCTAGCTAGATTGTTATATTGATTATACTATAAAGGTTTTGTTTAACATGTATCAAGAACTGATTCTAATGTAATTATTAAAATAGGAGTGAAGAGTAAAGCTGTTTACGCAAGAATTATTGAGAATTCGTGGAAACGTTTTTAATTATAAAGTAATGTTATTATAAACTTAGAGCTTACCTTTTTAATCATTAACTTGGAGCTTTTATTAAAGTAAGCAGATTAAATGATATGTTTGTGCTTAGTAAATACACGTAATTGTGAGTTTAAATATTCATTTAAACATAATTTTTAGATCAGATAACCATAAGTAGTGCTAAGCGTATAACTGTAGATGTTGTTGAAAAATTCGGCAACGATTATAAAATGTGTCCGTCTTTACCTAATAAAAGCAAGCAGCCATAAAGAACGTCGCAAACCGTCGGCGACATGCAGAGCTGCGTCTGGGCGCAATTTAACGGTATAAAGCTCTGAAAATTTGCGAAATGTGAAGCGGATTTTAAAACGTTCGTAAACTCGTTTAACCGGCAGCCTGTCCGCGGACAGTTTTCCGTGAAAAATTACCCCTGGAATGGATGCGGGGCTTTTAGCCCAGTTTCGGGCAGTCACGGCACGAGCAGCCGATTTCCTTCGCCGGACAATTTGCCGCGCGGCTAAATAGCGCCTCCGTGCTTACTGCTTACTGCCAGTTGCTACGTCTTGACCAATGATAACGCTTTCAGATAGTCAATACAGATAACTGGATCTTACTGGGATTTCTATTGAGTGGTGTATGGAAGGATAGGTGTGAATATATATGAATTCAATTATATTATATATCAACTCAAATAAGTCTGTAAAACACAGAAAATCATATAAATAAAATGCTAGGTATCGCAAATTCTCTGAATTTCTACGCACCTATCTTATTCACTTCAGTGAACAATTTTGTTACGTGTCCGATATTTAGGTATCAAATAATCAGTTTCACATTTAATACATCGTTAAATGTGAAATTACTACGCATTTTAACTATTCAGGAGAATCGAGATAAGTCAGTTGTATTCAAATATATAAAGAAACGCTATTAATTTAAATATTGCCTTAATTTCAAAGAATAACTTTAACAACGTCCAAATAGAGACGAAACGTGGTATAAGACTATATTAGAGTTTAACAATAGCCAGTACAAATGTCCAGTGGATTGCAGTATGGAACAATTGGGGCGGCCGCAAGAGCGCATGTTTATTAGAACCCCGGCCCTCCATTTGCATAACCGTCTTCGTAATTAGAAACCATCGTCCTTTGTCCCCAGATGGGGTAACTACAGCTCGATTCGAATTAGCAAAATGTCCCGTGTCTTGCTCACAATTCGGATGCACTAATTGGATTGTTTAAAAATACAATTGGTGATGTTATTTCAATTTCTAAATTATCAAAAGGAAAAAATAATTTTCTTAGTAATACCTTGTACAAATATTTTCATACAAATAGGTTTGCTAGAGGCGAAAGATGCTGTTATAATTGTAAAAATATTTTCGCAGAAAAACGTTTAAACTTTAAAATCAAAGCCGAATGTTCAATGTCAAACACAAATATTTATTCCTATAACAAGACTTCTTTTACAAGCTTTCGATAATGAGATTTACATAAAACATAAAACAATTAAATGTCACCGGTTCTGATATCAATTTATACAGAAGAGTTCTTAGTAAAAGTAACTGGAAAGAAAAGTAAGATAGAATACTAATAAAGAAGGTTTACTTGATGTCTGAAAGCTACGTTAAAAATGATATCCGATCGCGAAATTCCCTTGCAACAGTTAAAATACTTACATATATACAAAATGACATAAAATTGGTTGTGGTCGAGTGCACGACAGGTTGTCTGTCTGTGGGAGACGGCTCCGTAAATAATTTCACTTTAACAGACCGTGTGCATTCGTAATGCAGTGTAATGATAATCAGGCTTTTAATACCTCCACCGCGTTGCATTTTAAATATTTAATTTTATTTTTATACGCTGGTAATGTTTTGACTCTGCATAATATATTTTCATTTATTCATTTAGTACCTTCTTGTACAATAAGGTCGTATCTAAAGCTGCTTCGTGTCTTAAATAAAATATCTAAACTTGTATACATAATAGGCACATTAAGATTTCTTCTCGATCATTCAAGTTTCCATGATTTATTCAAAAGCCGTCAAAACGAACACGAAAGTAATTACACAGATAACGCAGATAATGTCGATGTTACCGGAAATGTATGAAATCAAGGAATTGTATACAATTCCTAGGAAATGTGTACAATTCCGATACCATTTAGGAAATGTATAAAATATTGTTTAAAAAACTATTTAATGCATGCATATCCTAGGAAATGTATAATCTTCCTAGGAATTGTATACAATTCCAATATCGTATTAGGAAATGTGTAAAGTAAATGCTTTCTGTAATAAAACACGTTGTTATTTTTTTTTATTATAGCTCATATTGATACAATCGGGTAACAGTCATACCGTAAAATGGTAATAATATTATTTTCATATTAGTTATTATCTTACTAATTAACATTTTAAAAATCAACTATCTAACTTTTAACGTAAATATCACAAAATCAACTTATATTTATTCTTATAAAATCAAATTTTCATTTGGCAAGTAATCAGTCCCCTCGTCCCGCTGTCCCCGCGTATATTTGGCGCAGTCGGATTGTATAATCCGCCGTATTACATTACGGCTAGCTGTTTTAATATGCCGAAAATTTGTCTTTTTCCAAAATTCTACAAAAAGACGGTCGCGAGCCGACGGAGCCCCACTTCGTGGGGCTCCTATTTCTGTGTAGTTTTAAAAAACACGAACCTAACCTAACCCACCCTCTTATCCAAACCAAAAATTTCTGATTACGAATTATCGGCATAGTTACTACAAAATGCCGACCGTTTGTAAACGGCCAGATTATATACAATTTGCCTGAGACATATCGATATCTTAAATGTTTTACATTTCCGATAGCTATTTAGGAAATGTATAGATTTCCTAGGAAATGTGTATAAAATAATTTATTTCACACATTTCCGTGCGATTTTAGGAATTACATATATACATCTCCTAGGAATTGTATACAATGACGGATTACATACATTTCCGGTAACATCGACATAACGAAAAGCATACATGACGTCATTCAATAGGCGGTAATTGACAGAACGCTAGACGGTTCACAAACAACGCGTCTAATTACTTTTTTTAATACGCACACCTTTCGAAAGGGTCGTTAGTTTTACATTATATACGGGGTACAATGGTAAGAAAAATAAGCAGACAGGTGGAGTGAGCACGTTCCATTGCTTCTGGAGGGTCCTCGGCGAGTCATTACCGCCCTTACGCCTGCTTTCATTATTTCGTGAGTGTACACACTGTGTCGCCCAGTGTAGCTGCTGCTCTATTGAATCCTTATTTAATTAGATCTTCAGTTCGGGGAACTTCCATTGCAACTAACCTGAGCAGAATCCAGCTCGGGATTTGAGTTACGTGGAACAACTTGATTTCGTAAGTTTCAGTTACTTTATATTAAAGTGATTGAAACAACATTTGAACTACAACAAAATGAATTGCTAACGATATATTAAGATTATAATTATAATCGAAATATACTTTATATCATGTAACATTAATATTGTATCATAAACAAATATTTCGACAGCTAAGGTAATGAAAAGCAAAGTGAATGTTCGACTAGTAGGCAATGTAGGCAATACAAACAATAGCAAAACAAATGATAGCCGTGATAAATGGGCGCCTCAGAAATGGCGTTCCCGATTGATTGCGGATCATTCCGACTGGCGAATTGCTTTAGGCGCCTAATATCCGCTGGAGAGGTGAATGCCGCTTCTTTTTGGGCTGTATCGGCTCTGGGGATCCAATAATGTACTTGCGTTCGTGAGTGCTGTTTGAAATTCTAAGCACAGTTGGAAATCATTGTCCGTTGAAAGGAAAATAGGATGGAACAATTGCATTAACTTTCTTCATGACTTTGTATGCTACGAGCAAACCGCTGAGCGTCTTCTGTAACGAGAATTTTGAGTAAGTCTGATAATTTCCGTAAATTTTAAACTTTATTTAATGTATATTTTCCTGTTCATGCTTGATTTTCCCAGAATCGGTTGCGCGTAAATCTAGAGTAAATCTTCTTTTCCAGTAGGTGAAATATAATTAATGTAGAAAATATAGTATTAAAAGGTAAACACAGCAAGCTATATGAACAAGTGGATTCACTAAGTACTTAGAATTAAACATATTAAACATACATAACATAACAGGATAAAAATGGTAACAGTCAGATCCAAATACAGTTCAATCAAAAGACGTGAAAATGCAGAATAAACATCAGCATAAAATAAATAAGATATCATACACCATTCCGAGAGACAAAACAAGTTCGGGGACATTTTAAACGTATGAAATAGAGTAAATTCTGGCTCGCTCGTGGAAGCACTCAAATGTACAAGTTCATTGCTATTTTCACGCACTTGTTTTAACTTCGCTTATTTATGGCGGAGACTGTAATCGAATGCGAATGGGAGGAGGGGGAGATTAACCGGATTTTTTGTCAACGATAAAAATGGCTGAGCTCCAGGATTAAGAGCTCCAGCCGGGTGTCTTCGCGCCGTGAGGCGGGCGAATAGTCGGCACTCGATATCTGACACCCAAAGGGTAAACGTCGCTGGAAATCAGATTAAGAGCTATCGAGGTATTGTTAGCATACCTACTCGGCGACGGTTAATTAATTGTAATGGCTTCTACAATCCGCTTTTTGAACGATAGCGAGTAATTCGTCGAGTGCCTGAGGACCGTACATAGTTTGAATTATTAAGCTCGACTGAAATTTTTATTTATTTGGCTCTGCTTACTCAGAAGTAATATTTGCATAGTCACTAAATAAATGATGGTTCTATTGTTGCCATAAGCATTGTTTTCTGATACAAATATTTAAGAATTATTACTTACTTCTAAAGTACGATGTTTTTGTACAATCGATCATAATATTTGAGTTTGATATTTAAGCTTAGACTGCCATCTTAGTGTAATATAAACTAGGTTAGTATTGAAACCATCGAGATTGAAACTTAAGTGTCGTGCTGTAATCCAATGCTTGAGGATGTCTCTTAAATATTAACTGGAATATAATATATGAAATGCGTAAAAAGTATACGAAATTCAATAAGCTCTAATTTAAAGATTAATACGAAATGAAATGCTAGAAATAAAAATAGAATCTCAATTAAAACGTTAACTGATAATGAAAAAGAGAATCGAGAGGCGATCAAAGCAATAAATTAGCGTATAATAGGAGTGTATTGCAACCCTTCGGGCGGGTGGTGGGTTGCTATAGTTATTTCATTAGGGGCGAGATTAATCAGCGGAAGGCTAGGTAAGGTCTAGCTTAGTGCTTGCGGCTCTCCGCTTTTAATTGATATGTGTTGAGGCGTGAGAGCTCGGAATTTGTTTCGTGAAATGTGTGTTTATCTATTTCGTTTTACTATTTTTATATGGAAGGTTAATCGTTTTTAGGGTTTATATTGTAATTATAAAATAAAGTAGGTAGGTACTTTTAGACGTAATAAAAACTATTGCTAAAATAAGAAAGACGTCTTTCAATGGAATAACTAGTTGAAAACACAACGAAAAATTCCGAATAGACATTATTAAAGTTAAAATAACATTGTGGCTTTCTTTCATAGAATATCCCTTAGATGTATACATTATCTAATTTGTTCGCATTGAAAGGTCTCGCTTGAGGTTTATAAAGTTTTCTTACATTTGGATACAATGGAGACCACGTGAGCTCAAGCACGAAAAGGATTTAACTTGGAAACTTTTGTAAGTAATTGATATTGCCCATAAATACTATGGAATTATTCGGGTTCTCTTGTTAAGTAATAATTTTAGAAGTTAAATACAAGACGTGTATTGTAAAAGGAGCTTTGATAGGTATTGAAAAGTATAAAGGATTTGCGACTCAGTGTTTTAATGATATTGCGACACTCATATTAACTTTAGATTTTCATTTAGATGGGTTTTAAAATATATATTTAAGTAGCAATTTTACTTACAAATATGATTTTAAGTGGTTGCACATACTCATAGTCTAAGAGACATTAGAAACATGTATTCCTACGTTAAATACGAAAAGTATAATGCACAAGAATAAAATACATACACATTACGTTATCGTGGGCAGTGAATGTAGCAAATGTATGAGTGATGTGACTCGCTAATGTTCTGCAGGTTTGTACCGAATGTATTTCGATAGCATTCTGGGAATTACGTGATTTATATTTGTTGTATTCGGAGCGAAATGTTTTTCGGTGTCGCGCAGAATGTGGAATTAACCCGGGCTTTTTATGTTCAATGTGAATAAAGACTAAAGTTAAAGAGAATCGGGTAGAATTGCGAGTATTATGGACGCTCGGCTAGAAAAATACCTTACTAGACACGTTTAGATATTAAGTTAGTTTTTATACTACTAATATGGATTCTGATTAAATAAAAAAAGGAAAGCTACGTAGCGAACATACTCACTGGCAAACTAAATAATAATAAATGAACTGTTTCATTAGTGTTATTTGATACGATCTCCGTTTTATACAAGACTTGTATTAGTCCATACAATCTGAATCTTCTCAGTTATAATGTTAATACAAGACAATCCAAGCAAGTATTGGAGCAAGATTATTCTACACTGGAATTAAGCGAAGATACTAACCCACCGTTTTATACATTCCTCCGTATATCGATAACGTCTTGTGTCTTTGATGTTTGTTGTAAAAGTTTGTCGGCAATAACCATAACTGCGAAGTTATCCGTAACCGCGAAGTTATCCGTAACCGTATGTAAGTCATAACCGCGAAACAACTCGCTCCTATAACGAGGTCAGAGAACATCGCAATTGTTTGTATTTTGTGTTCTGCTAAAATAATATGAAATTAGAAGACAAGTTTAAGAGTAGCCTGCGGCGTGGCGCGTGACATCCAGATAAATATAATTTAATAATAGTCTTTAATTTCTACATTTAAGTATATTTTATGATATTTTTTGCTTCAAATATAATTGTATTAAATGTTTACTCTTTGACCAAAATCAGTATCACATATACCTACACATATAGGTAGGTATACAATTTCAGTAGGTAATTAATTTCGTATTTAAACCGAAACTTAACTAAAACAAAATTTTCAATATAACCTCAAAGCAGTATTAAATATGAATTTAATACCGACACAGATAACATTGAAAAAACCTCCTCAATAGTAATTTATGTGAGACCCAACAACGGGCTATTAAAGTTGCGGTAAGCTCTATTCTTGGGCCCCGATCCTTATAATTTCTTTTTGATACGGAATAAATCTGGCCGGTTAAATTGCGTGTGGGGCCTTATCGGGGGCTATCAGGCGGGACATAAATCTGGGACGCTTCCTACTTTCATTAGAGCGATCACACCGCTAAGCTGCGTTCGTTTAACTTTCTAAGCGTTGTGGTGATATAGGTGAATTGGTAAATAGTTATAAACAAAAAATGTATGGTAAAGTATGATAAGGCAGCCACATTAATAATGTGTAAATAATTATGTATTGAATGCTTTCAGGTTATATCTGTTGCAATAATCAATTTTTTAAATAGTTGTTACAAAAACCGAAACCATGTTGTAGCAAAATTCGCGCCCTTACAGACAACATTAATATATGCTCATAAAATAAAAATGTATTCCAGTAATATTGAGTTATACGTTGTTCATCATAAACTGACAGTGAAATAAAAATATTTATATTTCTCTGTAAATTCATAAATTGCTGATCTATAAATGATGACACAGTTTACGACTACGCAAATAGTCAATTGAAATAAATTGAGATCAATCCGGTTTGAGGACAATATAGAGTGCAATTATTGCTTTATTGTTATAAAATATGTACGATATTTATTTTATAAGAAGTAATGTGACAAACTAGTAGAGGGATGAAGGGGATCAATTAATGTTGATATTGTAGCTTAGCAGTTTATAGTCAATTTATAATTTTGAGTTTAATAGCTAGTAAACCGCCTACCTTGTATAAAATTAGCAATACACAAATAAATACGCTTATGTTATATAATTAAGAGGCATAAGAATATTGAGATTGATTGTAGCTAGCTAGATTGTATACTTAATTATTTCAGGCAGCAGTAAAAAACTTTACAAGCGTCGCAGGACTGGATTAAAACATGATTATGCAGCACTTAATCAATGTTAATCCAGTACATGACAGTACAAGAGGTAAAATATTACAAGCAGATACAGAAGAAACTGCATCAAAATAATCCCGTTCATAAAACACTTCGCTAAGCAAATGTTGATTTCATTACATTTACAAAATGAACGCGAGCGGAGGTCGAGGCGAGACGAGTCAATAAACATAAGCTTCGATTAACGTTATCGATACTGCGTATACGTTCACTCGGATACGACTCGAATCTGGGGATTTATGAGCGAGTAAGCCAGTTCGTCTCCGAGACTGTCGAGCAAACAAATCGAGAGTTATTACCTACTTAACATAATCGATATTAGACACGATTGTACCCACTCGGTAATGGAATCGATTTTATTTATACGAATGTTTCTTGCCAAGATGGCGTGCCAAGTTTGAATTCGAGCTTAATGGATTATAGATGCGTTTTAAGTGAGAATAAGTTGTTATATAAGGGTGGAAGATGAGGTTTGTTAACTTGGATTTTGTTCGTGTTTTTCCTTCAACAATGCAAACATTTTTGTTAATGTAAAGACACATTAAGATGTTTTAACGCACAAACAATTCTAACATGTAAATATATTTTCTAACAATTAAAAATAATTGGTCGATTACGATTGCTTGTTTAGTGTAAGTACTATGATTTGTTGTAAAATCAGTGTTATCAAATCTATCTTTATCTATATTTTAAGAACAATTACATGACTACCGCATGACCCATTGTTAACAAATCTAGTTTACACTCTACCGCCCTGCGGAAAAGGTTTATAAAAGGACCAACCATGGCGACAGGGTCAGCACAAGAGCCCGCGGCAGGAGTTATTAATAAATCGAGAAGACCAATCGCAATATCCCATAAAGTGTTCAATTACTCATCCCATAAACCGTGTCTGCGCATCGTAAACCCGTTTTATGGAGTGCCGCCGTCACATTGACAAATTAAATTACATCTAACAAGCGCTTGATATGTCGTAAAAAGTTTGTAGGTACATCCAGTAATGGAGATTGAAATGTAAATTAGGTAGCTTCGTTTAAAAATTAATTTAAATTTATATGTAAGTAATCAGTATAATGAAATATATTAGAGCTTCTTATAAAGTTCATATTTGTAAGAAGTACGAAAGCAACGCAAGTACAAAAATAAATTTGAATAATGAGCAGCTAAAACATGCGATATTATAATTCAAAACAGGAACTGCAAATAGAGTGCAAGCGGATATTTTTATAATACTGTTAAAGCAAATTCGCGGAAGCATTACATTGCTTAATCCCTTTGTTTATATACGATTACGGCTTACAAAGGAGCAATGTATAACAAACATTTCACACACACACATCTGCTATCGACACACACACACGTACACTTACAAAGTCCTAGAAGTATGTAGTTAAAAGTAGGAGTTGTAAAAGTTGCGCCAAGTTGTGCAGATGCATTAGAGGGAATTCTGAACAGATTACTGGTACGTGCCGCCGATTAGTTACTGTTCAACTAACACTGTAATTTATTTTAAATTAGAAATGTTTACGGCTATTCGTGAAATATTCTCTTCGATATCTCCTAAATTATGGCAAAAAATTTAATATCGCTTGTTAGGTTTTATTAAAGCAAAAATTTTGGATCTTATTATAAAAATAACAGTGTGAAGGCTCCGTTTAAAATTACAGCTTTGATGAAAAACATAATAATATGCATATTAATATCGTAAAATTTAAATTTACTGCACTACAGAATTACTCAGACAAAACCATTACATTTACTTATCTCAGTTGCACAAGTCTGAAAGATTTCAAAGCGTAATCTCTCTCTAAAAATTTAAATATATGAAACTAAAATGTTTCAAAAATTAGAATACGTCTCGAAAGCAGAAGTTGTTTTGGCGGGAAAGTCGGCGCGCGCCCGCGGGCTTCCGGGATGGCGGCCATTTACACAAAATAATATATTATGTACGCTTGCGGCCACGGCGAGAGGATGAAACATTGCCCAGTTTTATTTTAACAGAACTGCATATATTTGCTACTGATTTACATTTATAGAGAAGACACAAGTTTGTTAAATGGCGAACGCTTTATGCTGAGGTTTTAAAACCAGTTTAAACTTGTGTCATTTAACTTTGCACTTCTGTTCTCATTCTACGATTCTATCGTTATACTGTCTTGTGTTTTTTATACAAAAAGACCTTCCGATTCTCACTTTAATTGTTTTTTGTACTATTTGCTGACGCTGTGACCAATAGAATTGGAAACTTAGAATGTAACCCTCTTATTATGGTGATTTTCATGGAGCTTTGTAATAGGAAAAAAGAAAAAACAGCGAGTTTATTATTCTTGACAAAATCGAAGACACTAAATTATTTACCAATCACGATCTGACCAGACATTTGTGGCTGTGTAGGGTATAGTTAAAAACTATTGATGAATAATTTAAACAACATTCATGTCTCATAGACTATATGATCATTACATCATAATAATGCTCAAAGAAAAATGTCGGAAGAGCTGTTATATTCGTTGTGTATTCCATTCCACATAGCTGATTATACACACATCGCGAAGGTGCACTAAAAATCCGCACACGCCATTGTGAGTTGAGATTTACTGCTGACACCTGTGCGCGACACTTCCCCGGACAGTGTCGCCGACACTTTATTATATACTGCCCGAGTGTCGACACTGCGAGTTCGCTTGCTGTTTTATCATATCTTTTTTCAATAATGCGTGGCAATTTGCGGTTTGTATGTGATTTAGGTTTAGCGATGACCGTTCGTTTTATCATAAAATCGATGTTAACTTTGTGCGATGTTTTCGGTTTTGTGTTCAGTTATAAATAAATTGTCGGGTTTATTATCAACGAAACCATTATCATTGCGGTAAAATAGTTTGTTTCGCATCTAAGTTTGTATATAGTTTACTGACTGTTTGAATTGATACCAAAACTATATGGGTTGATACGAAAACTAGCAAGTTTTAATTGGATCTATCTTAGAATTAGTCGATATGGTATCGAAGGAAAGTTTTTGTTAGGAGACGTTCCAGGAAGGCAATGGTTTATCGACAACAGCGAGTTATGGTGACCCGAGACTCAAGCGTTAAAGAAGGGAGCCTCATACATGTCTCAAGTATAAAAGCCTTCTTTCTTTCATCAGTTAGACAATTGAACTGATCCGGAAAGCAGCGCCTTAGGAGGCTCGGCGGGCGGAAGCGGCCGGCAAACACTTCCGACCGCGATTTGCTCTGAATTCCTTATTCACAACCAAATGAACTCTATTTATTTTTTCCCGTCCGCGTGTTTTTTCCCAAATATTGTGGGAATATTCCTTTCATTTCCTTATACATGGTGAATACTTTGCATAAATGTGCTCATGACAATGTTCTAACTCATGCTTGACGGTTTTTTATTTTCATGACGTGTTAATAATGTTGCTTTTATTTTTTCGGTGGCATGTAGTGATATCATTATATTTATTGAGATATTCATAGACATAACTTTTTACAAACATAAACTACCTTTATTTTGACAGCCATTTATTCTAAGAAAAAAGTTATAGACGAATAACTATGCTAAGTTCCAAGTTATATATAAATTCAGCCTTTTATGATTGAGTGAATAATAACACGAAAGCCTTAGTTTCAGACTAATAATATTACAGACAGAAAATATCAAGAAAAATGTCTATAGAAACGCTGAAATATCTTCAAAAACGTTTTCTTTAGCCTATTCAACGGACTTCTAATATCTGAGGCAAAAATGAAATCAGAGCCTCTAAAATCCGTAGACCTTTGATTTAAGCTATTCAGGTAAGTATGACGTAAGTGTGCAAAGCGGCTGAAAAAGGCTTGAGGCTTGGAAGATTACCGCGAGAGGATTCAGAGGGATTAGAGGGCGAGCGCATTGTTCGCTTCGCCATTGTTCCTTACCTAACGGGTCGCGGGTTCGTGTGAGGTATTAATCACATTACGATTATCATTTTAATTTAAAAGATTACACAGGTATTGTTGTTAAAGACAGGATTTGAAGAACATTTAAAGGTAAAATTATTATAAAATTGAAGTATTTTTATGTGTGGATGGTATTTAAAGCAAAATGTTATCTTCAGTGGCGGTACGTTCATACAAGCCGAAAAGCCCGGCTTGCCTTAGAAATTCGCTACGAGACAGGAAAATACCCATATTCACGTTTGAATATTCGCGCGCAATGAGCAATTCATAATTTGCTCCGAAATTCAATGAAAACTCACCTACAATATAATACCTATATAATACGCCTAGCATAAAACAATGACGAATTCGAGTAAACTTTTTAATTTCATCCTTCTTCCTATCGGAATAAGGTCGTACCTTTTATTTTGACGTTACAATCTAAATTGGATGGATTATAAACAGTGCGGTGTCTCGCTTGCACGCGTGGGCTTTTACCGGGCTTTGCGCTCATCTCTTCTAACGTATGAAATTTCGCCCGAGTAGCTACATACCTAGCTATAGAACTCTATAGCAATTTCTATGGCGAAAAAAGCCCGGCTTTAACAGTGTGAAGATAGTTACGATTGCGCGAACGAACGTCGTGAATATTATTGTTATTATTGTTTGTTTGAGCGGGTGATTATACCGGTGTAATTTAGGTTAAGTTTTTCGAATTTTGTGGTAAAATGAGTGTCGCGACAGCAGATTGTGTTGTAAATTGTGATGGTTTGCTTTGTGCTCAGCGGGGGAAAGGTAAAATCATTAAACTTTACTGAAAAACAACAATTAATTTCTTCATCAAAACCAACTCCCGATTTGTGCATTACCGAAACTAGTAAGTCACATAAACGAAATTTTAATAATTGTTATGTTTACGAACGATTTCATGAATGAGAATTGCTTAGAAGAAGCCTTTCCCCAGCTGTTGAAACTTGCACATTTGGTAGTTACGATTCCTGCTAGTAAGTAGGTAGTAGTTCTTCCACGGAGCGTGCTTTCTCATCGTTAAATCGTATTCATAGGTACGTATTAATTATTAAGAAATACCCAAGGCCAAGAACGCCTTTCTGAATTAGGTATCAATAATTGCCATAGAAAAGGAGCTGTTAGGTAATTGAATTCTAAAACAAACGCCTACTTTCTATAATTCCGATGTTATAAAATCTTTCCTTCAGAAAGATTGGCGTTTTGAATTAGAATATAAATGATCTGTACAATTTTATTAATAATATAATGTCATACAGTTTAATATATGTAATTTATCGATTTTAATGATAAACGTTTGACTCAACTGGTTGCGGGCGCGCGTGAAAATTTAAAAGATTTGATTCGGTATGTTCACGTTTTTTTATAAGTTTTATAACGAACATAATTACACAGTATACCTAGGTAGGTATCTTATTCATGAAAAGGGTACTCATCAAACACTTAAAAATTTGGGCTTGCCCAGTCCTTACACCCTAGGCACGCCACTGGTTATCTTTGAGGAGAAAAATACGATAATTTTAACTAAACCTTTTGAAAATATCTAACACATTTCCAGTGAGCTCTTA
>CAJQZM010006809.1:0-10402 GCA_907164665.1 Colias nastes | reverse complement strand
CTCTAAAAAATGCAACCCCAAATGTAACTTTTCAATGGACCAACAATTCTTTCTTCTAACTTAAATCAACCACGGTTTGAAATTTTAATAAGTAAGAATTATGTATTTTGTTTTGTAGGTACATTTATTTTAATTAAAATGAGAATCTTGATATTTGTTGCGTCTTCTTTATTCTATATTGGTAGAATGTAATCTGTATTTATATAATATTCACCGGCGTGTAATAATAAGCCGCATCGCGCACATGTTACGTGTTCGCTTCGCCCACGTAAGGGTAGGTACGTGGGAAGTAGGAAGCTTCTATCTTTTTATTGGAAGCTGTAATTAAGGAAACCTCCGCTGTAATTACAGGGGTGATTGCTAAATATAATTGAACTCCTTTTTTTAATCCTTTCTATGGCATACGAGACCGTTATTAGGCGGACAAGTATTAATGATTTTATGAATTCTTAACGACAAATTTGGGCGAACGGTTTGTTATGTTTTTTATTGGTTTGTAATAATGAAAAATAATACACATCTAATGTAGTTCAAGTTGTCCATAGATAGTGATTAGGAACTTTCATTTCATATTTTATGTATTTTCTGTAATTACAGTCACGCTGAATTTAAGACGTAGGTATAGAATGTAAAATAAAATGGACGCATAATTATTTGTTTGATTCATAAGTAAATATTTGGATAAATTAGCCATTCGGCCATTTAGAGGGCAATTTGCATAGACAGATAAGACTATCATAACCATACAAACATGTCGGAAGTTGCCCTAGGTCTGATTATGCCTAAAGTTCAATTTTGGCGATAATTACATGCTCATGTTTAAAAAGATCATCTAGCGTATATGATATACTAACTATCTAAACGTATATGATAATAATTAAATTCCCTATTTAATTATGATCTATGAAAACATTTGTTATTTTCTCCATCTTCTAAGATGATGTCAATTTGTTCCATTCTAAAATAATTGCAATTTACTGAACTTCTACTGAAAATCTCTGATAAAAAGATTACTTTGTGTTCGTTTGAATCGCAAGTATTCTGTTTTAACATTAATATTGTGAATAGATTTGCAAGATAGAGTATTAAAAACAACTTTAAAACTGACTCATTATATCGTGTTATTGTGGATTTGTGATATTGGCCTAATTGTTATACAATTCTGCCTTTGTTTTAAATAATCTAATGCTAATAGTAAGCTATCACCGCATTCACACATGTTCTAAATCCTAATCATACAACAAATAACCTAATTACTCTTAGCGAATTAATTAGACATTCGTGCCTATTACAATTTTGATAACTGAGTACGAAACTTTTCTCTTTGTATCAAATATAATGAGAGTATATTATTCACGTACAAAATCCTTAGTAATGTTTGTTTAAAATATTTTGCAAGAACCGATGATAGTATTTTTTAAACTAAAAACTTTTACCATTGACATGATTTGTGGAATTATTTGCCTTAATACCACCTGCACAATTCCACCACCGCACTGCCAGACACAAGCAAAAATATCATCCACACCACCTGGATGCATGGCGCTCGACAACCGTGCGTTTCGCACGTCATTTCCTGCCCCGAGCTACACTCTTGTGGAACAACTTACCACCTTCCGTGTTCCCCAACCAATACGACATGGGAACCTTCAAGCAAAGAGCCTACACCTTCCTGAAACACCAACTTCCACCTTAAAGCCGGCAATACGATCGCAGTGTTCCCAATGTTGTGATCGTCATGGGCGGCGTCTATCACCTAACATCAAGTGAGTCGCCTGCCCTATTGCTAGGGTTACTATAAAAAAAAAAAAAAAAAAAATTGATATAAAATCAATTAATAGGAACCTTATCCTATAATCTTAATTATTATATTACTAGAATTTTCCTAGTAAAACAAGAACTAAATTTCTTTGTAATTTTTTTCAGTCTAGTGCCTATCTGAATATGTAATCATCACATGATGTCTCAGTAAAGTTGGTTTGTTTATTATTTTCCAAACGCAGTCAGGATACGACGTCATAGCCCATAGGTGCGCGGGAGTGCGGGACGCAGCGAACGGTGAATGCGCTCAATGTTGAGGCAGGCTCAGCCGTCGCTTGCGTGTACACTGCACTGTACAGACTACAAACAAACATTGTATATAATATGTAGTTTATTACTGTATTTTACTGCAAGCTTTATATGAGAGCTCTTTTGACTTTATATTTTCTTGTTTTCTATGTTCATGCACATTATCAGTCTGGTGTTTGCGAATTATTGACGTTAATGTTTACGTAGCCTCGTTTTTCATGCATTCGTGCACTTGATATTCCGTTTATTTCACTTTTTTCACCAACAATTAGAAATTGTATTGTTAACCAATTTGTTCTTTCATAATTTCTAAAAACATACATTCCGTGTTTCAAACAATTTATCTGCTGACCCTATCTTAAAGAATACAGAAGTGTACATAGTACAATTTAAAAATACCGATAACGGGAAGTGGTGCGATTAGTAATAAGTAAATAGGTATACTTACTTGTATGGGTATTTATAAAGAGCCTTTACCTATTTCAGGATAAGTTTGGCTTGGTTTAGGTTCTGTTTAGAAGTCATTCAATAAAAATAAATGTAAAATATTAAAAGGAAACATAAGAGTGCAACAAGCTATTAAATAATTGACTCACATAAAATCGACTTTGTCTCTGCACTCTGCGTAGAGCAAAAACAGTGTGATAACGAAATGGATTCTCCAATTTAATGTTAATTAAAACTTGAACATTTTTTGATAAGCTATAGCTAATATTGACATTAATTTGTATGGATTTTAATATATCAAAAGAATAATGCCAGCAAATTAAAAGCCTTCTTTCAGTTTTTTTAGAGTGTAGGAAGAAAGATCACGTATAGAATGCAGTGTCGCTTGACATATTTAACAAATAAAAGTCGCATCGGGCGGCTAAATAGAAGAATCCGGTCGGGAGCATTAGTTATAGTGGCTAGCAAGTTGCAGGCCCCCGAGGGGAAGGACCAAACCGCCGCGGGGGGACAGAAGTGCAATGTCCTCGCCAACATTGCCAGAGATGCCTTTGCTCTTCGCTCGCTTATCTAAACGCCGAATTTTATAAGGAAACATTCAAGTGTACGTGACTGGCGGATGAAATCGTTTTTGATACTGCGACGTATTCCCTTGAAATATTTATAGAAGGTTATTCCAATTTTGTAAACAGTTTTAGCAAACAAATGTGATTCTAAATACTCCAAGGTTTCCAAATCCATTGTCATTCGTACATTATGTAGTTCTTTAGGTAGAGACTCTTGAAAAAATTTTTTTATATGTTTTATTCAAGTTTTACCATTATATCAGTATTGGACTTAATTAAGTTTCGTGCAAAGGGCGTTATACGTTTTCAAACTTTAAGAATACGAGGCGGTTTTAATTAGGTTTGTCACAAATATCCGACATGTTGGTGTCGATGACCAAGCCAAAGGGAAGTTGAAGCCATAAAAATTACTGGCGATTGCGACCACTGTGAGGGCGAAACCTATGAATTATTACAATTCATATAGCTTGTATAAAACAAGGATCATCATAGAACAGGACGTGAATAATATTCAAGTAAACTTTTTAATAGGAATTTACAATTTAAGGTTAGCATAGGTAACTGTAGGTTTTATTATCTATAGCAAATTTCAAAATTAGGAATTTTATTTTAACCTAAGAAACCAAATTTCGTATTTTTCGGTAATGCCAAGACAATCAACGTTATCGCAAATCCATGAAGTTAATGGCCGACGCGCACATCGTGCTGTTATCTTCAAATCTCTAATGGAGTATTCGCAATTAAGAACCAATTATTACTAATTATTGTATGGGTCACGTTTTTTTGAAGATAACCAAAGCATAAATGCAGTTTGATGATTAAAATACAAACCGCAAATTATGGATGGATCTGCAGAGAATCATCTGCAGCTCGTTTCTAGAGAAATTGTTATAAATGCTAATTATAACGAAAATACATATATATAGACTTTACCAGGCCTATTATCCGACTTTATCATAAAAGAAACAGGCGTGACCGGTGAGGTAATGTGACACAGCCGCGGCGTGAGGGAGAGGGGCTAAAGTCTTGACCTTGGGGAAGGATCGAGGCGAAGCACGCGGTCCCTGACCTGACTATTTCGAGTGGCAAGTGCAGCGATGCCGCGCTGCATGCAATGTGCATACCGAAATAACCGCTTGGACGGTCGCCCCGCCTGCGCCCACGCTTAGCCCGTCCCCCGTCTCCGTCCACATGCCAGGACTGATACAAGCCCTGGTTTATATCTTTACATAGCCCGCCTATCGACTTTTTACTTCGAGCTACAAGTTTAAGTGCTCAACTTAAACGTACACAATAACCCCTTGCCACAAAACTCTACGGCAGATACGAGTCAGTCACGAAACCATCCATTAGAAGCTGATCCGATGATACATGTATAAAAAGTTTAAGACATAGCTTAATAAAGTATTACAGATAAGTGTCCGCCTGATTGTATAATGTACGGTTAGGAAAAATGGTGAGAGCGCTAGCTCGTTTGATGGACGAGGGAAAGGGTCGATTCAAGGTTATAGCCGATGCACTTTCACAGAAAGTGCCACTATGTATTTAAATGCATCTAAGTATTAAACTCGAAAGCGCTCCGTGTAAGGTGACAATTCTCTTTACTACGCAATCTATTTTATCGGTCTTAAAAGTGACTAATATTTTATTATTTTTATAATATTTAAATAGCTTGGAAATTGTTATGGTCAGAGAAATCTGTTAAATATAATTTATTGCAAATGTAAACACGTCAGTCATTTGGCTATGGTTGATTATTATTGTATTAACATTAACTGGGTAATATGATTGTTCTTAAAATATTATTTTTTGCAAGCTATAACTCTATAAAATACAGCGTATATAAAATTGTATCTACCTATGATAGAGCATTATACCTAGGTACTATGAAATAAGAATGATATCGCTGTATAAAAATCTCTTCATTTCATCAAATTTTTATTGTTAAGAACTACAGGTTTGCATAAATATGCATGTAATGAATCATTAGTAATCGATGTATATTTTCAGCATTATTGATTAATTTCACTAAAACATCAATAAGATAATTAGTTGCTCGACATGGTTACGATTTCTCTTTAGAAATTGTTATTATTTCTTAGCTTGTAATCCAATTCGACGTTCGACAGCACTAGTTCGTGTAACCGTCATAATCTTCAGAAAATAATGACATTGAATTGAATAAAATGGAGACAATGTAGCATGATACGTAAGGGCGCGAGGGTGGACGCCGACGAGTTCTGCCGAATGACTTTGTAGCGTCCGGGAGCGCGGCCAACGACCTGCCCAATCTCCGCTCCTGCATTAGCATAGCAAGCAATTTGTATACTGTCTAGTCTTTACGATGTGTGCGTAGACGTGTGTGTGTGCGTATGCTGCGCCTGCGCGCCCTCGTCGCTTTATACGCAGGATCCTTGTGATAAAACTAGCCATCCGCCTTGAGTTAGCTATTAAATTCATGATGATTCTTTTTTTCGGACAGCGTAGACAAACGACTACGCATATTTGATTACTTATTCTCATTTACAGTCACATTCACATTGTACATGTTTTACTGAATACTGGATCACATTAAGCAAACTTCATTATTGACTGTACTGTTACAGGATAAAAATAGTAGCATATTTGTATAAGGTTTGTCTAAAATAGAGATTCTCTATGTTAAGACTATCGTGCATCGTGGTCAGGGTGGAATGCAACTCTGATAAAACCTAGAAATATAATATTTTCTTCTTAGAATCACTCAATATGATAAGCAAGAGCAAGAGTTTATCACTCAGAGTTTTACTAGACCACATATATGTATTATGATGCATAAATAAATTGTTGAATGCATTTAACACATTCAAATAACGTTATAATAGGTATTCAGTGAAATTGTTAAAAAAAGTAAAGAACCACAGTAAACAACCACTGCTCTCGTTGAAGTTGCGAATCAAATTTGTTTACAATCACTATAATCTGTTTCAGTAGTCCCTAATCACCTGTCACAAAGCTCTTATTGTTACTCTTATAAAGACTCATACCAAAAAAATGGCACCTATTTGCATACAATATCATTACTTGAATGACTCGTGTTTTTTATGCAGGATTAGGGAAGTCTGTCCGTCGGTACTGGGCCCAAACTTTTTCATACCTGCGAAGTCGAATTTTTTGCTTCAAGCTTTTAACAAACTCATAAAACTAGTCATTGCGTAATTTTCTGCATTTTGTAAACCCTTTCCGTTTGTTTTTATTGCATCCCTTTATTCGGCTGAATACATCTTTAGTCGGTCTCTTTGCGGGTTGTGCAATTTGAGGTACGTTGTAAAATAATAAAAATTTCGCTATTCTCCGCAGAAAATATGTGCAGGAAAGGGTTGCGGAGTTTAGTTTCTCTTTTATATTGTGACTCGGCGCTTTAAAGGACCATAACGGTACTTTCCATCATTTAACAGTAATTTCAATATTTTAGGATACTAATGGGAGTACATAATATGTGGTTTGATAAGTAGAATTATTTATTACGCTTAGACACGGAGTTATTTATTACGCTTGAAAATGTTCGACGGTTGCTTTCAAAGCACTAAAATAACGGGTAGAGATGTTTCATTACAATATTTTTTCAAATCGTTTGAAAGCAGGCATTTAAGGGTTATTTATTATATAGAAGTCTAGTGTTATTTTAATTTAAACTCATCAAGTTACTTAAGTATGTACTTATACATATTATGATGTTTTACGTAACCTTATTTTGACCATCCATGAAAATCGATCCTTTATCTGTGCTGTCACAAGATTTGTAGAGCAACTATATTTTTATATTGTGCCGATTTGAAGAACTCCTATCGATTTGATTAACTCATAGTCTCGATAAAATTATACAGTTACTACTTACCTACTTTAATTTTAAACATGCTTACCTATATGTATGTATTTTTAAATCTCAAAATAAATGGGATGTAAATATATTGCGTTTCATCATCCATGGAACAGAAAAAGCTGTATAGGTGTACATACACATGCACATCGCAAAAATACTTTTTCGTATTTTTTAAACAGCCTTTTCCCGTTAATAAAACTCTCACAATAGCGAGAGTTATGAGTAATGGCGCTATACAACAAAGATGCCGCCTTTTAATATCATCTTTTGCAAAGAGACCGCTTTATTGCTCGTCTAAACCTTTCACCAACCCCCCGTTACATTTGCACAACCTTTCTTTTCCTTATCACTATTCTTTCCTATTCTTCGACTAACGGTTCTTAACACCTCGTCTATGTTAGAGAGAACATATTTAAAAAACCAAAACAATACAGAGTTGTTCGAAAGCTCGTTAACCATACACAATGTATAGGTATTGTTGTAGCCTAATGTGTTATATCTTATCAGTATGCATAGATCTTTTTGTATGTATTTTTTAGCAATATTTTTTAAAAACATAGGTAAAAATAGACAAACATTTTTTTACAGTAATTTGCTAAAAATTCGTTTGCGTAACATTAGGTACCTTACATAACAAAACCTCGATATTTTTGTGTTTTCGTGGCAATTATGCATACAGCAAACACATTATTGAGTCGCTGTCGAGCGGTGTCCTTAAGTGAAAATCGATAGTAGTTGAGTAAATAGTCCCCAGAGAAAAATTACTGGCACCTTTCATCCATCACTCGAACGATCAGATAGGAAGACACAAAAAATAGATACGCGCAGGGGTGATATTAAAATCGCCTTAGTCCATTACGTTGCCTCCACAATTTGAGGAGACACCGTACAAAAACATTTTTACTGTTTGACATGGACGGCAAATGACAAAAGTCAATCTACACATCAATCGCCAAACATTAGAAATTTTGGAGGCAGCACGCGATTACTAAATAATGTACGAAATATCGATGTGGGACATCGCTACCGTGGACTTTGCAGGATAGTGCGTCATGCGTGCACGCCAACATATATGTACAGATGCCTCAAAATTCACAAGTTTATCAAGTAATCTTTTAACATATTATAATAAATGAATGGAGAAATGATTTGAATTTATTTTATTTTATCTATCATCCCTTTCAGCTTTTTACAGTAAGAATAGAGCAAAGTTACACCAACTTTGCTCTATGCACCGTATATACCGTGCATAATTTAAACAAATCATTGTTGTTATATTCGCTGTTACATATATTATTTAATAAAGCAGCAATAACATACAGAAACAATACATTAAGTATTACATGATTGATTAATCTTTATGTAGTTTCTTGTGTAGAATTAGATTAAAGTACGCGTGTTCTATCGAAATACTTAATGTGTTGACTTTGGTGTCAAGAGGTGGCTAGCTAAAACCATTTTGGGTGGACGGGGAGGTGATTGCCAAATGACACGTTCCTATCAATTATTCATTGAAAGTTCCACGCCACATTTGCGTGTAAAAGTAGAATAGTTACCCCTTAAAAGCATCGTAAGAGCTAGATACTCATCAATACTTTTATGGTAGAGTTGTCGATAATTAGTTTTTTTTTTGTTTATCTCAAATATATAAGTACATTTTTATAGAATATTCTATTTCAATCAATTGGGTGTTAATTACCTAGCTTATATGTATAGTAATATAAGAATTTGTATCTTAGTATCAAAATATTAAATCTTTCAGGTACCTACCTACTATATTTTGCAAGAAGTGAACTTTACATACGTAATCAGCGATGTTAGTAAAAAAAATGCCTATTAGATATTCGAACTGATTGTAATTAGCCAAACGATAAAAATTAAAAGTCCATCGGTTGGGGTGGCTGGCGGTCGGTCGGGTAGGCTTCAATTATTCAGAGCGCTTATTTTGGTCACGAGGACGAACCACCACGATTCCAGTTTTCTGCTATAAAACATGTCATTTCAACCCCTTGCTTGATACGAAATAATGATCTAAAAACACGTATTAATAACACGATGCTGTCCGCTACCACTTTGTGTGAGCTGTTTGGAATTTATCGTGTTTTATCATTAATAGATAGTATTTGTCAACATTATACATTTTTCATAGACCTACTACTTAAAAGCATTTTGCATACCAACTATTAAGTTGAAGTTTCTAGATGTAGAATTTCCAGTTCTAGCATCTATATACCGATGACACCGAAAGATTACGTAATTTTCTGTCATGTAGGAAATTATTAGAAAAGGATTTAAAAGATTATTATTATTTAAATATAATATACATTATAGCCTACAATCTTACTCTAAAACGAAACAATCTCATTTTCAGATGTAATTATTTCTTCTTTGAAAGCTTGGTCAAAAAATTTAAGATTCAAGAGTATTCAAAAAATAAACGATAGGTACGACTCATACACAACACGAATTATATAATGAGGCAAAATCAATAAAGGTTGACGGATAAAGGCTATTAATACCGACGTTTATCTAAAACTCTACATTGAATTTACGGTGTAGATAATAGATATTTTTATTTATCTCTGTTAAAAATATCAACTTATTAGCGGGCGAACCTTGGCCTCAAATCCCAAGTAACCTCGACAACCCGTAACTCGTGTTGTTGAACAATCCGTTGGCTACAAATATCGCAACTGAATAGATAAATATTTGGTTCACACATAATCAATATTTTTCTCCAATCCGACTGTGATATCGATTTTGAATTTAACAAAATTGTAGGATAGTCTCGTGACTTTCTTGATTAATTACAGAGTAAGATTAAGAATTAAGAAACGATAAAAATCACATTAGTATTCCATTTGACAAAATACATACATATTGTCTTTATATCAATGTTTAGTATATATCGCCAAGGTCGATATGTTTAGGTATTTAACGATACCAGGAGCACAGCAAGTTATCTCGCGATTACATATACATGTTTATTGTATATGTGTGCTATGTACGAATTATCGCGAGCCGGCGACGCCCCTCGCGAATCATTGCCAAAATGATTCATAGCTTACGCAAACACTAGAGCGTGTATCGTGATAAAACATTAAACATATTATACTTTACAAAGTCTGGATTCCGTATATTATATTTCATCGCAACATAAATCAACTTTTAAGCTATTGCATAGCTTCTATCGCGGGCCTTGAGCGCGGGGACCGAATCCAGAAATTCCGTAACAAAAAAACCTCACGCTCCCCACTCCGATGGGCACGGAGGTGTGGCTTGAAAGTTGAAGGCATGCTATGCAATAGCTTTACCGCGGCAGTCCCCGAGTGCCACACGTTTTTTTTTTAAATATCCGAACTGTAATGTTATAAGTAGGACCTACCCAAGAAGAAAAATTAGATTATATTTTTTATTTATTTATTTATTTATAACACTTTATTGCACAAACAAAATT
>CAJQZM010006808.1:0-29891 GCA_907164665.1 Colias nastes | reverse complement strand
AAACTTGGTTTTAGCTTCACACTGACCCCCCCTACACATCAAAAAAATAAAATTGCGTCCTCTAAAAAATGCAAGGTTAGGGCTAAAAAATGTAACATTTCAATGGATCAAAACCGATGTTATAAATGTATCCTAAATTGATTGCAAGATAAGTATTATTTTTTATTATTTTAAACAGGATGGTTATATTACTCGTCTTTTGAATTATTTGTAAGTAAGCATTGAATAATAAACGGAAAATTCTTAAATACCAGTCACCATGTTTGTCCTAACCACATAGTTCTTACTTCTTATAAACTAACCACAGCTCAAGTAGATACTCACAGATTATGAGACATCTTTGTCCTTTGTTTATAATTTATATTTCAATCATCCTACTACTAATTATTAATAAATTAATTTATTAACATAATTGTACAAATCACTACATAGTATAAAACAAAGTCGCTTTCTCTGTCCCTATGTCCCTTTGTATGCTTAAATCTTTAAAACTACGCAACGGATTTTGATGCGGTTTTTTTTAATAGATAAAGTGATTAAAGAGGAAGGTTTTAGTATATAATTTATTAGGTTTTAGACAAAGCGGGCGAAGCCGCGGGCGGTAAGCTAGTAAGCCAATAAAATCCTTAGTGCGTACTTTCAAAAAAACATTACAAAACGCCAGCCTATAAAAATAATCAAACAATTAGAACTTTCTTTTTACTAGTTGACTTTTATTGCTTTAAAGAACTTATGTATGCTTACAGTTAGAAATAATGAATTTAATCACGTTTAATAATAAGATACATTTGTTCAAAAAAATGCAACAAGATCATAAACATCAGAAATCTTGTAAGTTCAACCAAAGTGGAGCATGGAGACCTAGTACATTCATAAACATAAGTTTTACATTCGATAATATAATGATTGGAAACAGTAAATACTCCAAGATCTCTCGACAATGATCGTCATAACTACAACGTAATGTTTACCATGTAAAGTACACCCACAAATCATACAATACGCGAATGCGAGTCCCACGCAAACGGAACGCCTAGTCTCTACTCCTCTCGAGTACACGTGATGTCGCCTAACTGCCCATTATTACAATGAATAGCTGTTCATGACGAAACATCTTACTTTCTAATGATACAATGCCCTGTTATTTCATCTGTTTGTTGCTCGTAATGAGCGATACAGTGTAGGTACCTAGGTGAACAAAGCGCACCGGTTGTAATGTACCTGTAGTAAAAACATTCCAAATTGCATATTTGGTGAAGTATTGCGATGTAAATAATTTCAAACTGCAATTAAATATCCAGCGCGTTAATTGAAAGTTCCGAACGCAAACAATAACTTTTATACATGACCTGAATGAGGTTATCTCATTAAGCAGTGGCATACTGACCGACTGACCTTGATTCGATTATATTTTAAATGAAAATACAGCGATAGTTCTCTCAATATCGGTGACGCGACTTAAACTATTACAGAGGTTTATATTAGGGAGGAAGTGTTTCGGTTAATTAAAATATGAGCCCGATAACACTGTTGTGTATCAAAGTATAATGTTTGTGTTAGATACATAGGTGTACGTGTTTCGGTATGATTAATTGATTAGGTAATGTACTCGTTAACGAAACATAAATAAAATATAAAAATATGTTACGTAATTATATATCGGATGTTGAGCATTTAAAATCTTTTCCACGTGTTTACATCTACGTAAACTTACGAGCTTACTAATGATTTCTAGGAATGTATTTAAACAACTCATATTACGTGTTTATAAGCTTTGCTCCATACTCGCGACAATCTCCCTTAATTAAATTACCTACTAGTAGAAACTCAACATCAACACGCTACTCAGTTAGAGATACGGTCAATAAACTACTAATTTATTCGCAGCGCAGACAATCAACAAAGGGCTTATAAGTTAAATAAACAAACAGCGGATTCCCCCATCCCTTCATCTAATAAATAAACTGTATTTCGGTGAGGTGCTAAATCTTGAGTCGCCGGCCTCGAGGCTTCGGAGCACATCAATTTTGAGCGCTCCCCTCCCGCCCATCAAATCCCACTTGCTCAACTCCTACGGTCGTCATTACAGCTTATATTGACTCCACTTTTACGAGCTTCCTTTAAATTTTCCCCACTTGAGTTATTCTTGGGAATGTTCAAAGTTTTTAAGGCTGTATCTGTTACTGTGATGAGTTTAATACAACGGTTTGTTGGAAGATGTTATAAAAAGTTTGAGCAACGATAATGATATAAGAAACAAGTGTTATATTTATGTATTTCATCTATTAAATGGTAGTTAGAACTGACAGGGTAAGTTTATTTCCGAAATTTCCTACTTTTCAAATACTAAATACGTTATATTTCATCATAATGGACTGTTCATATCTTTACTAGCTATACATATAGACAGCAAGTAACACAAAACGCAGCGGTCCGGTAGAGACATATTTTATCCCACGGCAACTAGGATCGTCCTTGGCGTGAGGTTTTATTTACCCTGAGCAGTGTTCATTTCCACACATTTTCACTCTTGTTTATTTATACTGCTATTATGTTTACCGTTCGCAACTTCGTAAGGATGCCTCGTGGAGTAAAGTGGGAGTTTTTCTTTCATTTCGTACAATATCACAAAAATATGATATTTTGGTACAGAAGACATAAACATAATTCCTATTCGATACAACAAAACTGTAAGTTATGGATTTTATTATTAAATGAATACTAATAATAATAATAAATTCTTTATTTGACAACAAAAAATATACATGTACCTACCTACATGCAATTATGGGATAACTTACATATATAAGTAAAACATAAACCGTAGGTACAATTAATTGCGATATTTGAACAATGTCTCCTATGCTAGGAAATGTCCTGTGTTACTATTCATAATATTATAAATATTTTTACAAAATAAGACTTTCTGAAATTTTAGATACAGCAACTATAAAATTAAAACTTCATCTAAAGCTAATCGACCCCTAATACATTCCTCGTCAACTCAATATACCAATAATCTCTCTAGTCCCTACACCACCTACAAAAACCTTCAATATCACAAAGAATCAAAATCAGCATTAGACCGCTAAACATATTATACGCAAACGCGAACCCTGGGAGCATCGCGTGCGCTCGCGACATAACGGGCCCGGCACCGTTCAGTGCATTTTGTGTTACGGCTTGCTAACCAGCCGCTGCATTGTCGACTGCCATAACGATCTTGCTCCTATGTTTCCTAATATATACCTACGTGTATATCTGGCTAATGTTATTGGATAAACAATTACGGTACAAACTAAATAGGTATAGGTTGCCTGTAACAACTAGGAAGCGTACAAAAGATGATTTTATATTTTTGTGACGTTTCAATTTCGACTGTTCGGTCAAAAGCAGTTCGTACTGTTTCTAGGTAGAAGAGTGTTTTATGAAAAAAAAAGTTTAAGCTTAGCAACTAAGGGCTGATTTTTCAATCCTTGGTTAAAAGTTAAAACTTATTCATCGAATAACGTATTAAACTACCATTTCAAAAATGTATTCTAATTGTCCGTATATGACAGTTTACAGATGACATTTTAAAATGTTCGTGTAATACTTTATTGGACGGATAAATTTTAACCAAGGATTGAAAAATCAGCCCTAAGTTTAATAAATATGTCCTAGTAATGTTCCTGCTATGTCATACTATAAAAGAATTGTTAAATTTACTACACCTATAAAAACAGTGCACTATAGAATATCGCAATTAGCTAGTACAAAATTATAGTAGAGAACAACTGTGTAGGTACGTAATTAAGTGTACGTCGCGTCGCTTTGGGAACACATTATTATGATGTACCGTCATTTCTTGGTAAGCGCTCAGCACATTTAACAATGGCACCTTGATGAGTGATTGAATTTCTTACATTAATAACAATCACTGTAACATTCTCACTGTCGTCTTAAGAAAGTCCGTTGTACTTTGTGCCTAATCGTCTTTGTAATACAGTACCGAATATTATCATTCATATTCGTTCAAAACCACAAGTATAATATAGTGTATGCACAACTGTATCAAGAGACGCGCGACGATAATCACAACATGATCCATTATATGAAAATTCATAAGCCACATTCTGTCTTCAAAGTAATATATAATATGTGAACCAAATGGGGGAGCGAGCAGCGAGGTTTACCAGTCATTAATATTACGCTGTGTAAACTAAATTTGTCAACACGTCCGCTCTGATTTTGACATTCAATCGTTCACCAGACGACTTAATTAACTGTACGAATAACGATTATCCTTCTAAGATGATAAGTATAATAGGATTATCTTAATACTGAACAACATAAGTTTATTCAATTATGTTTATTATGAGACAGACAAAGAATTACATACGTGTGGGTTCAGAGTTAATGGTGAAAGGTTTCACTCACACCCATCCAATTAACGACGCTAATGTAAAGTAATAGCCAATATTAGAAATAATATTTAAAATAATTTGATAATAGAAAAATTTCATACAAAAAATGATTGATGTTTTATTCAATCAAATTCCAAAACGAATCAACAAAAGTGGAACTTTTTATCGTATTATCACTTTATTCATGTTATTAATGATAAATTTGAAAAACATCTGCATGTCGCTATAGGGGAAGAACCCTCAAATTCAATAAACAAAATATGTTACCCTCTTTTAAAATTGAGACGTATTCTTATTATACTTTCAACAAACGTTACCATCGCAATTGCTAATGAACGAAAATTATTACATATACTTTCTTTGAAGTTCCGACTTCCTTCAACCCATAAGACACCCTGTATGAGGTCATTCTTGTTACATATAAAACCATAGACATTCAAAGTCTATTTATTATATGCACAACTAGTATGGCAGTGCGATACGTGCGCTGAGTCAATCTCGAGTCTCGAGTTCATTGTCATACCACCTAGGGAGACCGCCGCTTGAACTGAGATTAATGAGTTCAAATACGGTGCTTACATTACAGGCCTTCAGTTATTTTCTACAAAAGCCACTATAAATAATAATAACAATAGAATCAATACGCATTGATGATTCACTCCGCGCTAAGAGTCGATTGCATATCAGGTTTTTAATGTGTTATCTGTGTAATCTATATCAAATCGTGTAATTAAAAAAATCCCTTAACGATTTATAAAGAAAGAATAACAAAATGAGCAGGTAATAACAGCCAAATACTCAAAATACTAATCACTTCCTGATATAGAGCGAACAACAGCAAACTATTCCAAAACACGGAACAATAAACAACAGTAATACTCACGTAGAAACGTGGATTTTCATCGACCGTGAACGTAGCCAAGGGCGCTCCCACACGAGGTAATGGAAAATCATATCTTACAAACGTAATAAGATGTAAGCCGCGGAAAGGTTGTAAGAAGATAACGTTGAAGGCATCATAGGTAATGATGTAACTTGAACATTCCTACAATATTGAACATTATTACCTTTCACAAAGGAAATTGTTACTTTCTCCCTTTGTTACAGAAATACATCAGATTGACATCGCAAATAAAATATGTATTCAATTTCACTTATGCATCTTGAGCGTACATACAAGTTTTGCAGCAATGCAGAAATAGAGGAAGTATGAACTAGGATGTGTGTTAATAAAATAGCCTCGCCCCCATACCTCCCAGCTCCCTGACGCCGACACAGACTGTCTACAGTCTACGCTATAAAATTACCAAAAACTAGACGACAACGAGGCGGCGACATGAAACAGCTCAATAAAATCGAAGGCAAAACTGCAGAAAATTTTCAACGGAGCGTCAAATAAGTGGAGACGTCGCCAGACGCAGGGAAACGTGAACAATTTAGCGCCCAGCGTGCTGTAGCCGAAGTAACGGCCCGAATAAACGCAGTGCCTATTAAATGTACATTAACTGAAGGCCTTTGCACCGAGCCACTGTCTAGTGCGCCAATAAAAAAAGTTCCTCCTCTAAATTGGACGCCCCTTTGAGCACTAGAATTCATTTTATTTGCTTACTTTACCGGCGCGGTAAAGATTTATGCTCGTACAAAGACAAAGGTACTGTTTGAAATGCATTTTCACATATTCGAACCACCGACGGCTTTTAAAAATATTATGGAAATAAATTTTATATTTAATTTAATATATAACAATGTTTGAAGCATTTTATTATTTATGCCTTCATAAAGTTGGAAACGTATGAGCTTTAACGGCAACGCGCTTTGTAGA
This sequence comes from Colias nastes, assembly GCA_907164665.1. Classification (NCBI taxonomy): domain Eukaryota; kingdom Metazoa; phylum Arthropoda; class Insecta; order Lepidoptera; family Pieridae; genus Colias; species Colias nastes. The sequence continues at coordinate 23,663 of CAJQZM010006808.1, read as the reverse complement.
ACAGCGATCTAGTAAAATATACGGAATGTAACTCTCAGAGAGGATCATTAAATTTAAACACCAAGAAAAGCACATTTAATGAAATAAAATTATAGTAAAATATTATACACCTTACTACATATATTATTGTAACTACTATGCAAAAAGGCCTGTAATAATGCTGCGATACAACTTACGTTCAATTTTAACTTTTACGAGTATCCTTGTAATATAAACTCTTAAAATTATATCGATAGTCGATACATTACTACTACTTTCATCAATTTTATGATAACGAAATGTATCGTGAATAATGCATACATCGCGATAGCAGGAATCCAAACCATATCCTAAGTACATAGGGCACAATTTCACTTGACACTGTATATGTAACTATTAAAGACATGTTCCCGCTACAAACGAAACTACGCACTATAAAAGCACGCGAAAAACAAACACATGAAAATGTATTCAAGTGTTCACAATAAAGTTGCGTCACAGACCTTGAAGCCGGTTAATAGTGATAAGCGTAAAATGTTTTCACGTTACCTGTAACAAAAAGGAATAAAAGATTAACATTTACATAATTAAATTTAATCTGCAGAGAATTCAGAAATATAAGATAATTTTGTATGTTTATAACTTAAAATATCGTCATGATATACGGAAAAGATAAAAAACCTTATTTTACAATATACTACGTCTACACCGTAATGTTTTGAGAGGGATTTTTTGTCGTAATATCATAAAATAATAAAATTTATCATAAGCTAAGGCCTAATGCGGAGGACATTCTTGATCACAATTCAACATGACCACTGGTTAAACAGCCAAACAACTTGTACAACATTTAATATGTAAACTATAACCTGTTAATCGAGTTTTGCATACATTCTATATCTGCGATTGAATAACATCTCATAATTCAATTATTATTATCATTCAGCCACATTTGTGTACACTGTACACACTTCGCTTGTGACGCTTGCGTTTATTTTTAAACTTATTAACGTTAATTATGGTCAGAGCGGATTAAGATTCTTTTTTAATTATCCTATAATCCAATTATAAGTTTGTGACGAAAACAAACAATGAAATACAGATTTGTTTACACTTGGTTAAATTGGTATGACGACTACGAAGGCTTCGTGAAAGAATGTAGAGACTTAGATATTTAAACCTTCAAAATTAATTATTTTTACTCAATTGAAAAAAAACATTTAAATCTCAATAAGTTTTACATTTAAATCTTATTTATGAACAGTAAACATTTAATTAATCGTAGTTTCAGTTGATACAAGGCGCTACAAAGGTGTCATATGGGTATGTTGGCACCCAAAACTTAGCAAAATTAATTATCATACGGAACATTCCCTACCGCACGGCGCGGCGCACACAGCGCGAGCGTTGACATGTTCTACCCCAACAAGGAAACTACTATGAAAGCAATAAATCAGCTGTGTCATTTCGCAAAATTGGCCAAATCTTCAAGGCGTCACCTTTCCTTCCGTCCTTTTCACCGCGGATATAATGTTTTATGGCTTCCGACCGCTTCCACTTTACAAAGTGCACTAAAACGTTATTAAAAATTTAAGGACCTTTACCTTTCATTGAGGAAGTTTCATACACAAACTATTTTAGAAATGAGCTTCATGACAATTTGATTGTCTACAATTTATTCATTGAGCAGTAACTAAGAGGCTCGTTTAATATATTCAATTGTTCGTTTGTCTTCATTCAACCAATAAACTAAATCAAACGACGAAATATTTTTGCCAAAATAAACATTGAATTATATCAGGTAGTTATTCTTTACCATAATATTTCAAACTCCAAATACCTACCTACGAGCTACGTCCAAAACAAAGTTATCTTCGAACATCTTAAACGAATTCAAATAAGCTGGAACTGTAGCGGCCATCAAACATTACGGGCACATAAATTCAATCTAAAAGCGTAGCTCGGGAGCGGCTCCGGCGTCACAATGGCATACTGTCCTTGAATTAGCACCGGAACCATTGTCAATGCGCACAATAACGAGGGACAGGCTTCGCCTAGATTTTACCGGCTCGCGCTGTCCGACTGCCAACTATGCAATGGATAGTTCAAAACTAGTGCCTAGACCTTGATGTCACTTCCATGCCCATAATGCGACTAGAGTATAGCAAGGAACTTAGATAAAAAACGGTTATGCAAATTTCATTTGTATAAAGTATGTAAACATGTGAATGTGATTTATATCGAAACAATGTCCATAGCCGGTCACTTGACGACACGGTTCGGGTGGCATTTTGATGGCTTCAATTTGTTATCATCATTTGAGCGCTCCATCAAAGTCCGAGGGGCGACAGCTATGGCAGTCAATGGGGGTAATGAAGTCTATTATACCCCGTAATTAACTCACGCTATATGACATTGTAAAATTAATGTAATCAATAAATCATGGATGTTGTCCCTAGTTTCATTAAGATCACCTTTACGTAATCCGAGCTTTGTTAAATGTTAATTTCGGGCGTGAACCCGTCCATCAAATTTCTATCTCATTAATAATAAATAAATAAATAAAAATAAAACTGCATGCACTCGAATTTTCCTCAGAACCGTATAAATAATATAATGTGGGTCAGTCTGCCATCGTACCTGCAGCCGACAGCGCATCCCTTCGTAAATAAAATCAACCTCACGTGCCCCTAATTATAGCAGTTGCGAGAGAAACCACTCTGCATTAAAATGCAGTGTTTTTAGCAAACAAAATTCTCAACTCTAATAAAAAGCGAGAATGGTAAACCATGCATCGTAAACTATATTGCACCAGGCAAAATACTGAATATATTCTGGCTAACGGTGGTAGCGTTCGCAAAACAAGCGAGTTTAATAAATAAAAATACAACTTTATTTACATCGTTGGCTTTATAGGTTTATCACAAAGTTCATCTTGGCTTAACACGTTTATATTTAGCCCCTAGAAATATCACGAACTACGATAGGCTATAAATAAGTTTGTGCATTAGATTAGCCTGTGTGCCGCTCGATTAATTATTCGTTGTAGCGAGCACAATTAAGCTTTAATTCTACATCTGGAAATGGGGTCCGATCGATCGATACCTATAAGTGCAAAACTGATTAAGATAAAAGCTGTGTAATTTACATTAGGGCGATATTGATGTATCGAGATAGCGCTAGTATGCGGCCTAGTAATGCGTCATCGTTATCGATTTACTAGAGAATAAGTCTCTTGATATAGGCTCGGAGAATAGAAAGGTTGTTGTCAACCCACACACCCGCCAGAAGGACGTGGAGCCACGGGGGAGGCGGCGGAGGTCATGTTAGTCAATACAATTAAACGTGATAAGATAAAGGATATCTTAACAACTCGTACGTTGCTTAATTAGCATTGTGTGATGAATTTCAATAAGAGGAAATGTACATACGTAATTACGTATATAGTTAACAATAATATTATGATTAAATTAATTGTCAAAATATAATGAAGTATGGCTGATAAACAGTTTCCCTATAAACGTGAACGTCAAAAGAGACCCATGTATAAAAGTGAAATAAAAATGCTTTGTAATATTTTGTCAACGAGTAAAATATTCAATATTCAACACAACACCATTACCGGACGGTGGACGCAAAAAAACACTTTTCCATTAGCACAATCAGAGGATTTACTCTGATCGAAACTAACTAACTAACTGACCCAGAAACAGTGATTGAATTCCAATGTAGTACCTACCTACAAACAACGGGGCTATTTATACTGACTGATAATTCGCTTTTCAATTTACAAAAAGCTCATTTATATGTTAAAGCTTCACGCGTCCTACGTACATTATTTGCTCGTAACTAAATCAGTATGTTATAGTAGGACGCGTGAGGGGTTAAATGGGAGTAAACGCTTAATCGCTTCATTATTAAGCAGAGTAATGAAACGCGCATCTCCATTAATTAAGTATCAACAAACACTGAATCTAATAATGCTAAAATCTCTACGGCGAGCGGGCTCGCCATTAATTATTTATTATACTCTGGGATATGAAAATTTAAATATATTGGTCATAATTTTACCACCGCGCAGAATAATCGTTAGCTTTATGACGTCATAAATTCCACTACTTAATCGCGCCGCTAAACCTGCGAACTGCGAACTTTGTTGCACATTAGCATAGTAGAGCAGTTATTGAAAATCCAAGAGCACAACGCGCAACTTCTCGTCTCAATGTCTGTACACTGTAGACACAACTCGTGTAGGATTTCACGATCGCAAGATCAGCGAAATAAAAAACAACGTATGGGACTATTCTGAACCCTTTATCGTTGGTTGAGTCACGGCCGCCCGCGGCGTCGTATTTAGGTTAAACATGGGCTGTTGCAACTCGATAACTTGACGCGTCGATGCATATCGATATACGGGTGTATGATACGTGTTCGATGGCCCTTTCCGTGTTATCATAGTAACTGTACCTATCAGTTTTCACTAATGTCAAATGGGCTGGCTCTATGGGGGCTACATGTGGGAATAATTAACGATTATATCTGTTATCATTTAGGGGTAGATAACCCTAACGTATTGAATAGAAAGCAAATATATAATTGAAATAATTTTCAATCACAATATTGATTTGCATTTTTTTTTTTTTCACGATAAATCTGAGACTCAACTTATAATTAATCAGTCTTATAAAGATTACACTATCTTCGAATCTACAGCTATCAATAATCAAAATCTAAATATCCGTTGTGAGCATATTGTATGTATGAACATGTGATCGTCACATAATTGCCAATACCTACGACCTAACACCATTCCGGTAATTGAATACATCGGCAATGAATCTTCAACCAGACGGGAGTGAAACCACGATACATATAAGTACCTACAACGCTAACAAACAGTTCATTGCGTAAACAAAATAATGACAAACATCGATGACTAATTAATTTTAACTTACACCCATAGAGCTGGCAACTAAATAAGTCTGTCGGGAGACACGTCGGCGGTAAACAATACCCGCTGATTCATGGCGTGGATAATGCAACTGTTTTGTATACAATGCCAGTACATAAGCCACTTAGTGTCAGATGGTGTTATGACGCGAGATGAATTTCGAGTGGCGTCAATTGCACAAAGAACAATTTTTAGTAAAATAATTTTGTTTAGAGAACTGAAATGAATTATTCTAAATCACCAAGTTTTCGTTGGAGCAAAAGTTCCAAATAAAATTATTCTTAATCTAATATATAAAATAATACTATTTTAATCATTCCAAAAACAATACTGCAGTACCTACATAAAATTTATATACAAATACCATTTTAGAGCATCTTTTCAAAACTTCATTGTCTATGCCGTTGACCTCAATTCTTAAGTTTTAACTTGACAGCGCAGCACTTCGCGAAATATATTCTACAGCCGAAAGTGTAGAAAAATCATTCTTAGGTGGAAGTAAGAAGGTTTATTTCCAAAAGAGCGTTAAGTCTAGGGGCTAAGCGCATTAATAGCGCTGATGCGATTATGTCACCTGCACTAACTTGATTAAAAAATCCAGGTTTATAAGTCAGAAAAGCGAAATACCGAGGAAGGAATTCAATTAAACGTTGCCGTAGCGGTACGGGTGAGCGAGCGGCCACTCTTCTGTATAATGAAAATTTCGATAACGGTCAAATTGCCTGCATGATTGCTACATACAGGTTTTTGCAGTGCCGTAAAGGGTTACCGATACCCCCGTTTATTTGGTATGCGATCAAATTTGGGCCGTGCAATTAAAGAAACGAACTTGATTGTCCCGTAATATGCTTGGTGCGTTGACGTACCCAGACCTTGCGATATGTTTATCGACTCGAATAGAATACAACAAATTTGACATTGATATATGTACAGTCAAATTCATTAACAATAATTGATAAGATAAGATATGAAAATTCGAGCTAAATAATAATCATAAGTACTTACAACGAACAAAGACAGTGAGCCTCAATAATCGGGGACAAGACCCTATCTAATAATGTGACTAATGATCCGTCAATGTCAATTCATCAAAACAAATATTTGCGCGGCCTACACCTTAATGAATAAACAAAGGGCCGATAAATTACATTATAGTGACAACGCTTATGAATCGCAAAATTATTGTTATTAAAATTATATCGTTTATGAACAGAGATTTCGGATTTAGGTTCCTACTTGTCCATTATTTCTGCTTTTAAATGTTTTAAATTTTAATTAAATTCTGTCTTATCAATGGAATTTTGCAGATACCATCGCATCAGATAAATATCTACTATGATTTCTATCTAATCTATTAAAGAAACATAAATCTGACGTCGAAAAAAATATAAATCTTTACATTTACTAAAATATTCGGCACATTATCCAGCAACCCTCAACACGATCGGAACACTCCACACCAGATGTTTCCTGACGCGCACGAAATTGTATAGAAATCTGTGGAAATGAATAGATGAGGAAGGAAACTAGGCATCCAGATGTTAGCCCGTATCCGTAATAACTACACTCGCAAACAAAATGAAAATATACAAACGATATTTATCGGTATCGCATTTCATTACGTAACTTGTTATTAAACCTTTCAGCGATGGAACTATCGCCGCGCCGGCCGTAAATCAACAGCGAATACGATAAAACAGTCTATATTTTGAATAATTAAGAGAAACATCAATATACTTTCGTATTTAAGCTTCAATATAATGGAATCGTTACAATTGATATCATCCCGATTGTTTGCCCAGACATGTTTGGTTTAATCTGGGTAGACAGATTTCCTCTAGTCCCCCGGCCGATATAACAAAGAACGTTTATCGCTATTATGACGTACCAATTATAAGTTATCTCCCCTAGCTCATATCAGGGGGGCTCCACTCCAGTCCATCATGCGATAGACAACGGAAGAGATGTGAGGGTTAGGAAATTGAATCCCATTCATCGTTCAATCCGTTCAGTTGGCTATAGATAAAATTCCAACTTTACCGGGATGACATTTCATCGTGATATATAGTTTTCGTTCAGTATGTATATCTAGTCATGCTAAAGTTTTACGCTCACATAGTTAAATATGTAAAAACACAAACATTTATTCATAAACATTTCCGTCCTTATATAAGTATGTAAGTAAATATAACTTTCATCATTATATAAATCAATAGTCTTATTACATAAATCTCTTAAAATAACACAAATCATACTTCTAAATATCCATTACCATAATTAGAATCATAAAATACGTATGCATCTTAAACGCCGTAATGTATTTGGAATGCATCCAAACATGCTTCGTTGATTAATATCTACCCAATAATTTATACCCAAATTACCTCCTATTGGCTGTTATTCATATTCATTAATCTACTCAAATATACCACTCCAATACAGACGTATTTTATAGTTCGGAAATAGATACTTGTAGTTATGGTATACTTTTACAATTCATATAAACAGCAGGAAATTTTTGAATAAAACTTAAATAAATGTTGATACACCATCTTATGCAATCCTATCACGTTGCAAGAAGTATGCAGTTAAATAAGATCGTACGAGATTTCAGGTGAAATCATTCATTTATAATATAAATAATATATGAGTTATTAATAATAACAAGAGAAGTTGCAACCCATTAATTAAAAGACAGATAATATGTAATTAACCCTTCAGCTCCAATGAACAATTGGCTATGACGTCTACTAATGAAACTCTTACTACTGAATGTTTAAGTAGGACCGAAATAAAAGCAATCTATTCGTTCATCTCACATCTGTAACTTTCAGGCGCGCGGAAACGTTCTTTTTCTCTTTGGAATAAGCGTCAAAGTTCATTAAGAAGTGGGTCCAACTTTTTGTAGCGTATTCAGCCAATTGGTTAAAATGTACAAGACAGTACAAACAGGCTTGAACACAAAACACATGCAAATCGTTTATTGGCCGGACAATCAGATCGCGACCATCCAGTCAAGCGTGCACCGGTCATTGCCTCCTATGACACGACTCCGCGACTCTAATAATTAATCAACTAATGAGATGCAAGACATATTATTTATTAATGGGCGCTACGAAATAATCGAACGAGGGCAACATTTAATTAATGCGAACGGAACTGATAAATTCAAATTATTACGAGTAGTGGGTATCGAAAATTTAAGGAAAAGGAACGAATAAAAATGGAATAAACATTTTACACATAAACCCCGCAAACTCAAAGTTCAAACAACTCAATATTTCTGATAATCAAGCTTTAACATTACAAATTTTACCATTATCTTTATTGTATCATAATTTGGAACCAGAAGTACAGCAAGAGCAACGTCTTGAAAGACGTTGAGCATGGTATACTTCAAATAAATTATTAATGAACAACTCAATTTATCTCGTCAAAATACCGACATCTGCCGAACTCATTCAATATTCCAAGCCACCACGCAAATCATCAATTATTTACACGAAGGTGAATTTGCACTTACACTTAGGTGATAAGGTAAAGGCTGAATACTGATAATGTTTTAATATAAATGGATATCTTTCCTGGCTCCGTCAGTTCCATTAGGGAAAGTAATTGTAGATGCCATTCAGTGTTTATGGGTTAGAAGACTATATATTACCATACTGTTATACAAGATGTTTAAACTTTAAATGCACTCCTCATGAATCCTTCTGAAGTTTAATAATTATCTTTATATAACGTATATTCGCTTCGTCACATCACATGTGTGAGAGCCTTCTCCATTTCATACAGCCTACATAAATACCATCTTAGTGAGATAGATGGCAAGTCCTCTTTCAATTAATATTTATGTTTATGACGTCATTACTGTCCACCGTAAGTGCACGTAGATAAGAAGTACTCGACTATATTTTATCTTATAATGTTTACGAGTGATACGGTGGATTACCGGATTCCTATCACGAACACATCCCTATAATAATATCCATATCTAGTTCAATATAATGAGCGTCAATTTATGAGGCATACCGAATAGTTATTATACCTAAATAGGCAGTGCGTCGTCTTATCTTTCGTATGTTAAGGTGTTCCCTGCACATGCTGAAACATATATCTTATGATTATTATTTATTTCACCGTAACATATTCGAAGAGGAAAGTCGATTTGCTACCAGCCGATAATTCAAGTTGTAATTATGAACTCTCACATCGTCGTGCTTCCTTTTTCTTTATTCTTATTAACAATTAATATAAATTCTATTCACCAAAATTTATCCAGTGTTTTGCCGATCCCTAACGATACATCATTTATTTTTGGCCATCGGCAACAGAATAACTATTTAAATGGATTATTTCATGCTGGTTAGGTATGATAAAATAAATTCATAAAAAGCAGGCTGGTGGTATGCCTATAATAGGACTGAGGGAAGCGAGCGTCCTTGGTATTCACCTGTCATATTTAATTGACCTTTAAGTAAAATATATTTGATCTATTTATAGTACCTACTGTACCTATGCACAATAATGCTGATAAACATATAACTTATAGTTATTCAACATATTCATATCTTTACAGTTTAGGGGATGAATCAAATAATAATAAAATGTATCCAATAAATAATTATTTAGCATACAAAATTTGTTTTACATTAAACATTAATACGTTTGAACCTTTTGAGACTACCAGCCAAATCATCAAAAACGATATTTTCAGAACACATATCATATCGAATGTCGCCAGGCCTTGGCTTAAATGGGGGCACTAATAAAGGGACACTTGATACCACGTGTAGCGCAAATAGACCCCATACAGCGGCGCCCGGGGACAATGGATCGTTTCCGTGCCTTGCCACCTCATTACTTGGAGGATGGGCCTTTTAATCTAATTTGTTTGATCTCGTTGTAGGTAATTTATTCAGACTTTATACGGTGTGTATTTTGCACGATTACGACTGGCAAGGTCCGGATATATTCCGTTTCGGTGTGCTGTCGGCTTTCAGAGTTAACATTACGCATCTTCTACAGAGTTTAATGTGTTTGATCTTAGTCTTTATCACTTATCTTTTAAAGTCTACGAACATTTAAAACTTTGCTATGAGTCAGCTTATTATCGCTAATGGTGCGTCCCCATCTAGAATGGCAAAAGTTGGGTCGTCTTTCTTTTTAACACTTAATACTTTTTACTGTTTGTTACTTTAATAGCTTCATTCATCGTAATTTTAGATAAATTAATGATATAGCGTCTTCAAGGGAAGTGTGTGAGTTGCGTTAGTTTTATTGACATGATTTTAAAAGAGCAACTTTCTTGTCCGTTCATCTCCATAGATACTGCTTTCCGAATTGATGGTAAATGGTAAAAATATGTTATGACATTTCAAAAGTGCTTCTAGAAGAAGACTAATTGAATAAATAAATGATTGAGTTTGAGTTTTTCAACTCGTCTTCGAGTGAAACAAAAATGCGGAACACAGCGGTGAGAGCAGCTATTGTGCTCGGCACTTAGCAGTTAGCAGCTTCGGCGACATCGGCCCACTGGGGCTCTAATCATATCTTCCGGCCAATAAACAGCTAGAAACAATGTCTTTAACGACAGCTTTGTAAAAGTATTGGAACGAGGAAAAGTATAAAATGTTCAAATAAATTCAATATTGAGCAATCAGAAACCTTCTGCTTAAAGATCTTTGACATTCCATCGGTATGTCGTAAAATAATGTTGTTGGGATTCAATTATAATTGAGCAACATGTATTCTTATATTCAACAGTATATTTAATAATGTAACAATAGTCTTTGTAAAACGTCTGTATTCAGATAATAATTTAGATTAATTAGTTATTTGCCTTTTACTTTTACATTACATAACTCGTATATTATGAAACATTTAAAATTCATCGTTGATATAATAAAGCGAAATAGCAATGTTTCACTTTTCGCATCTAAAATCTTCCGAGTGCAAACTATAAACAAGTTTCACTTCTAATCGTTTAGCCAGCTCATCTAATCACGTAAAGTGATAAATAACACTTCCTGGTGTGTCTACTTTCCGCGTACACTGCTATATTACAAAACCACATCATATTATGTGATCGAAACCTCATGTGTGAAACTCCAAGCCAACATCAATATGTATTTTATATTAATTTATCAAACGGTCTCAGTTTTCGTAATGACCAGTGCATCAACCGCAGAGAAACGACCTGTGTTAATGGCAATGTTTTATTGGCTTGGCCTAATTGCCTCCCGCCCGCATTAACATCGTTTTCGTGGCGACCTAGATAAAATATTGTGCGACTTGTTTTCCGAATTCTCCGCGGTTTCTTGAGAAATAACGTTAGTGCATAAATCACTGCGCATTCTTTACAACTGTATTTTGTAATCTATCTAGGATTTATTTTAAATCAAATTCCGATCGTGAGTTTATCGCTTCAAAACCACGTGGCACGTGCGATCAAGTAAAAGATATGTATGTCCAGTAGCGGCGGCAACATTTTCAATTTTCCAAGCGAGCAATCAGCTGAGCCCGAAATGTATCCAACGTTTTTAGGATGGATGAGAGCCCGACGCCTTTCAATCACCTGCCCTGACAGTCACACAAAAGAAAAACGAAATAGCAAACGCTCTACAAAGTTATCGATTTTATCTTCAAATTCAATACATAATGGATGAAACGCCGAAGCGCGATACTTACACGTTATAGCGAAATCGTTGGGTTTTTACTAGACTTCTCGTTTATATATTACGAAGAAATAAATAAAGTTAAGCGAAAATTACGTTATACGATAAAACAAACGTGTTGTTAATAGCGACAGTGTATTAAACAAATGCTATAAATAATAGACCTACCTCCGGACCGGTTGCGACGGTTGTGAGGTAATGCATACATATCAACATTACAGTTGTAGCTGTAAAAACTAGTATCCGCAACAGGTGGGATTACATCTTAGGCGAGGTATAACGAGCTCACAGCGAGCCGGTTCTGTCGTCGATCGGCTAGATTGGCATCAGCAGACGTTCGCATTAAATTCAGAATTAAACACTGGGACTAATATCTGATCGGACCGAACGATGTGTATGATGCATTGAGTGCCGTCGATTGCCTTGAATGAAAAGGAAATCCTCGAGTAAGGTGAATAAGTTTACATGCGTAATGGCATAAAACAAGTTTATACCAAGTCACGATGTAGCCCTGATTAATTACGAAGACAAGAAAAAAAGCTATCAATTATAAACGATTGTACTTATTAACTATCCATGTCTGAATGACGACGAAAGAAGTCATAACTTAGAAAGCAATTTCATGCAATGAAGTATGAACCGAGAGCATCGGCCCAAGTGACGCATGCGCGCCTCCTGCGAAACGGTCAATTTACTAAATTTATAGCAGCTGCAAGGTCGCACAAGGATAACGACCCGGCCCACATATTACGAAACAAATATGTATTCAGGTATGAAAAAACTTTTTCGTCGAGATTATCACGATTACCGTCTTCCTCGCGTAACGATGCTCTCCAAATCGATTAATTAAATTAAATTTCGACTCTAACCTCCACAATTATTAATCAAAGACGAAATGTAACGTAAAAAATAAATTACTCAGAGCAGACAGATTGTCGGCATAATTGAATCGCTCTAAACGAAACCTGTTCATCCCAAATTGAATGGTTAACAAAAAAAGCAGTGGATTTAACATCGTCATCTCCGCTAACTCGTTCCCAGCTCGGAGATTGATCTATTCCATTTCATTACAATGTGAATCGAAAAAAAGATGAATCATAAAATGGACATTTCCAAGATTCGTTCAATAGAATTGAGTAGAAATCTTTACGAGAATTAACTTGTATAACACACCATTCAATTTCACATTATCGTATGTTTATCCATGCTTTAATTATTTAATGGCTGCGGTAAACATCATAACTGAATCTTTTGTGATGTAAACAGGAACGCCATGTTTACGGGTTAAAACTGATCGGTCGAAAGCGCTCGTTATCGAGTTAACGCTAATTTTCTCTAATAGCATTACCTCCAGCCCGATCCATGTACTGCTCGTATAACCAATTTACAATCACTAAAATTTTACCCATATATTTACTGACTTATTGATTAAATTATTATTAATTTAGGGCTGATTTTTCAATCCTTGGTTAAAACTTATTCGTCGAATAATGTATAAAACTACCATTTTAAAAACGTATTCTAATTGCCCGTATTTGACAGTTTACGTGACATTTTAATATTATCGTGTAATATCGTGTGTAACTTTATTGGACGGATAAGTTTTATCCAAGCATTGAAAAATCGGCCCTTAGATGGTTAACTTCTTAAAGACTGTTGACATGCTGCTGTTAAAGACACATAACAATAGGACATATAATATCTTAAACCGATATTGAAAGAAGTAAAATTGGAATGGGCAATATGCTGTGGAAGGATATAGGTACGATTAATGTCGAAGTATAATCACATGCATTTCTCATTTGGCGTGTTCAGGTACTAGATTAGCGAGAACAAGCATTACTCATTCAAATATGCTTCCTTACAAGCTCACGAAGGACCTCCAATAATGTTTGAAACTATTACTTACACGCAAAAACAAAGGGACCATATTGCTATCATAAATCCCCTTTATTAGAACGAATACGACGCGAACGTGGTTCCATTTCATAACTAGTATTAGATTTATGACCATGTTCGCATTTTTTGTTTTAGGTTTTATCATATTAAATTAAGCCTGTAAAGATAGGTTACCCATAAGTAAGCGACCATTATCTGAAGCACCAAAAACAGATATTAAAATTATCCCGATGGTCATCCATTAACCCTACTATACATCCGCTAAGCCCACAATATTTTTCAACACATCCCTTTTATTACCTACCCTACAAAAGAGAAAGAGCAAGAGCAATATTAGCTACCTACCCACATACCTACACACACGGATAATTAACAGGAAATGTATAACGTACACAATATTGGATTGGCCCGTCGATTCGTGACAAGTGAGGCATTAGAGGCCACACCGTTTAAGTTATTATGGAAGCCTCTTCAGTTCTCCCTCTAATGGGATTATCCAACTTCCCTCTGACGTGAGCCGACGTGTGGCACATTACACCGCCGCTGTTTCGATTCGTCGTACTCACGACCATTTGCTTATTAGATTTATAATAATCATGGAATAAGCGCTTCGAGATTATGATATAACCGAGCGTTTAAACCAACGTTGAAGATTCTAGAAATGTTTACTTTGCCTTCCAAATTCAATTGATACCAATCTTATTAATACCTGCCTTTTTAGATGGTAACTTCTTACAAGTCATACAATTACTAACAAAAACAACATCTTGAACCGTTTAGTATTAATAATGTTTTTCTATTATTCTAAAAGTTTGGTTTGTGTAAGTGAAAACACGCATGTCTAAATTTAATAAAATGCGACGCATTGAATTTGAACCTACTTGTGTACAATCACTATTTCATGAATCATGCATTCTAAGAGCAATTCATACGCAATATCATATTTAAAATATAACAATGCAACAGAGCAATTTAAATCGAGAACAATTACAAAATTTGAAACACGTATTTCACTAACGCATACCATAATGTGTTTATACAAATATAAAATAATGCTATTTAAACTACATATTCGCTCGTACGTGTTTATCAACACAGAGCATTTTCTTAATATAATGGTTCCCGTCTTTTCAGCCAGCGCAAACAATACAATTGGTAAAGTAAACGCTATCACCGCGATCCTCGAGCGGAGAGCATAAATACGAATTGTTTTAAACTCCAATGACGCCCGCGCCCGCTTTTTTCTCGGGGGAGCCTCAACCCCTAGAGAACGCGTCCCCAGGTGGCGGATAGGGGAATGCCCGTCAGGTACCATAACAAGTATTTGAAGGGTGGGAGTTAAGATACAACTCCCGCGGACCAAGAGGCCGGAGATGAACACTTCGTTACCAAATCCCTACTGCGAGCTACTTTGACATAATCGAAGGACAGGTCGTAGTAGTGCTGTGTACTTGGGTTGGAGTATACAGTAGAGATGGCGGCGGAAGAGCCCTATACTGGGCCAACGGCGGCGCTCACATCTTGATATAGATGACAACCTTGGTGTCAGGTGGCAACCGGCCGTAAAATTCAAGCCAATCATTTTCTCCTCGAATCATGAAAAGTAAAAATTCAAGAAAGGGCACTTATGCTAGGGCGTTCCCCCGAAGCGACGATAGAGTGAGTTTATGTGATATGGATGCGAATAAAGAAGAATATACTAGGGGGTCCCCCGGAAGCGACAAGCAAGTAGAATTAAAAACAGACAATAAACCGACAACCCAATGTAAAATAAGATTGGCTACTTGGAATCTAGGTTCCCTTACTGGAAGATGTCAAGAACTGGCTAAGGTTTTGCAAAGTAGAGATATAAACGCATGCTGTATACAAGAGACGAAATGGAAAGGCTCCAAGTCCAGAGATA
This sequence comes from Colias nastes, assembly GCA_907164665.1. Classification (NCBI taxonomy): domain Eukaryota; kingdom Metazoa; phylum Arthropoda; class Insecta; order Lepidoptera; family Pieridae; genus Colias; species Colias nastes. The sequence goes on along the minus strand of CAJQZM010006808.1, from coordinate 8,254 downwards.
TTGGGTTAGGTTACCAACTGATTTATCATGGCATTAAGAACTCCCAGAATGGTGTGGGTATAGTCCTAGACTGCAATCTAAAGCAACGTATAATAAAAGTGGATAGAAAAAGCGACCGTCTAATTGCTGTAAAACTCGCCATGGACAATCAAACACCTCTAAATATAATTTCCGCATATGCACCCCAATCCGGATGTACAGAATTAGAAAAATCTCTTTTCTGGGAAGATTTCGATGATCTCATGAGCTTAATACCAGAACATGAATCAAAGTATATAGGCGGAGATCTAAATGGGCACATTGGTGAAAAGGCCGTAGATTATCGAGAAGTTCATGGTGGCTATGGTTATGGTTCTGTAAACAGAGAAGGAATATCTATTCTGGATTTTTGCTCTAGGCATGGTTTAGTTATTGTTAACACTTGGTTCAAAAAGAAAGATGAACATCTAATAACTTATAAAAGCTCTGGAAATAACACCCAAATTGATTACATTCTCTGTCAAAAGTCTTCTCTAAAAAGCTTTAAAGATTGCAAAGTAATCCCGGGAGAGGCACTGACTTCACAACATCGACTTCTGGTATCTAAATTTATATTGCCCAAAAATATTAAGATCAATTATGATAGAACACCTAGAATCAAATGGCGCCAACTATACTCTGATAAAGGTAAACAGCTCATTACATCTATTATTGAATATTTAGAAAACGATCTGGCTTTAAATTACAACAATAGTACAAACCCAATGTGGGCAAATTTCGAAAAGTTTTGCAAGGAAGAAGCCTCAAAGCATTTAGGAATATCGAAAGGTGGAATTAGTACCAATAAAGATCCTACGTGGTGGAATGACAATGTCAAGGAGGCAATAAGAGCGAAAAGAGAACTTTTTAAGCTTTGGCAACTCACAAAACTGGAAGAAGACCACAGAGAATACAAAAAAGCTAAAAAAGCTGCGAAGCAGGCTGTTGCTCAGTCAAGGACACAAGCTAATGAGGTACTCTATCAAAGATTGGAAGACGCAAAAACTGATGTCGAAGATTTCAAAATAGCAAAACAACGACACAAGGCGACGTTAGACATTAAAGTAAATAAATACATCCAAAACGAAGAGGGACAGTTGTTAACTTCTAACGAAGACATCAGTAATAGATGGAAGCAATACTTCGAAGACCTTTTAAACAAAGAATTCCCTAGTGAACCCTTACCGGAAATAATCCCAACTGTCGGACCTATTCACGAAGTAACGCTAGAGGAAGTCAAGCAGGTTGTTATAAAAATGAAAAACCACAAAGCCGTTGGCCCTGACGAGATACCTGCAGACCTCTGGAAGAAAATTGGACCCCTAGGCTACGAATGGCTAGCACGCCTTTTTAACACCATATTGTATACGCATACTATCCCTGAATCATGGCGACAAAGTTTCCTGGTACCTATCTACAAAAATAAAGGTGACATCAGAGTATGCAATAATTATAGGGCCATTAAACTCACCTCACATACTTTAAAAATATGGGAAAGAATATTAAATTACCGTCTTTTAGCATTAATTAATATATCCGAAAATCAATTTGGTTTCACTGCAGCAAAATCAACAAATGACCCTATTCAAACTGTTCGAATTCTCATGGAAAAATATCGATCTAACCGAGAAGACTTACATCTTATCTTCATCGATCTGGAAAAAGCGTTTGATCGTGTTCCTAGAAAATTAGTATGGCAAGCCATGAGAGCGCAAGGAGTACCAGAGATGTTTGTAAAAGTCATTCAAGATATGTATAATGGCGTAAGTACAAAAATAAAAAGTGCGGCTGGGTTCAGTAAACCTTTTAAGGTAAACGTTGGAGTCCATCAGGGATCGGCCCTAAGCCCACTTCTGTTTAACCTCATAATGGATCTGCTAACCAAAGATATTCAGCCACCTCTGCCCTGGTGCCTTATGTATGCGGACGATATTGTACTGCTCGATCATTGTGCACAAAATCTGCAAATAACATTGGAATCGTGGAGGCACGCTCTAGAAGCTAATGGACTGCGCATAAGCAGAAATAAAACAGAGTACATGGAATGCATTTATAACCCTAACACTAGGCATAGTGGCACTATAAGTCTTCAAGGAGAACCGCTTACCAAGGTATCACAATTTAAATATCTGGGGTCCATGATATCATCGGATGCCAATATTGATGCTGACGTTACACATCGAATCAATGTGGCTTGGCAGAAATGGAGGAGTCTGACGGGAGTATTATGTGATCCAAAGATGCCAATAAAGACCAAAGGAAAAGTCTACAAGACCGCAGTTAGACCAGCTCTTATGTATGGCTCCGAGTGCTGGGCAATCAAAAAAGCTCAAGAGCAAAGAGTACATGTAAATGAAATGAAAATGCTTAGATGGGCGGCCGGCGTAACTAGACTTGATAAAGTGCGCAATGAGTACATCAGAGGAAGTTTCAAGGTCGCTCCCATCTCAGAGAAACTCACCGAACAGCGTCTAAGATGGTATGGACACGTAATGAGGCGTGAAGAAAACCACGTAGTAAGGAGGGCACTAAACTTGCCAAATAGAAGAAGGGGTCTGGGACGTCCCCCCGCCACTTGGTGGTCTACCATATCAAAAGACTTGGAGAGAGCCCAATTGAATAAACAGACAACCCAGGATAGACCATCCTGGCGCATGAGAACGAGGAGAGCCGACCCCAAATAAAGGGATAAGGCAAAGGAAGAAGAAGAAGAAGAAGACGCCCGCGCCCGCTTTTGTAAACATTTTGAACGCTGCATGCAATTATATTTGAAACAAAAGCAGAAATATATTCGCCCAAATTATTATCGCCAGTAATTTTTAAACAATGAAAATCTTTATGAAATGCGCGAATGTTGCGCGCGATAAAAGATTAAAGACTTGCTAGTTTATTGCACGTTAACGGTCATACTAAAATCTTTTTTATATCTTCGAACCGTGTATGAATTATATAGCCAGTAAGTTTCAATATGAAATTATTTTAATACAAAAAAGTAGTTTTATGTGTATAATTTCGGCCTCAAGACCAGGACCAATGATGGACGGAATAAGATAGGAAAATATCAATATATAATAGTTTTTAATGAAATATATATCATCAATGTTTCATACGAAAGACAAAGCATCGAACAATACTATGTTACGTATTCCTTCACTCATAAAGGCAAGTACGTACGAATTACATATCGCAACTGCAGTTAATGTACCGTAAACACCCATAATACCATATGTCAGAGGTCGGGCCGGCTATCAACGTCAATATTCTCGTAATCTTGTTTACCGTTCCGTATGTTACATTTTTATGTGTCTATCGAATTATAAACACACGTTACGGCAGCTGTAAAACTCTCATTGAATGGCGGACGTTCAAAAATTATTTACGAGACGCGCGTTCGCTTGGACTTCAGCATGTTTACACTGAGATTCGCCTGTCAAAAGCATTTGTTGATATTTCTTTCAAATATTATCGAAAATCGAAATTAACCATATTTTTTTAAATATAAACCGTTGAAAAAATTGCTTGTAATACTTCAAATTGATTAAACAAATAAGCTCTGAAAAGTTCCAATATTGAAGACCCTCTTTTCATCGAATACAAACGGGATCTTCCATTAGCAAAGTCAACAATAATCATAAAAATCTTCAAAAAGAATTTTATCAGAACAATAGCCAAATGACAAATGTCTTTGTGACCGGTGACCTTAACCTCAGCCGAACTCCAATTGAAACTTTAAGCTTGCCCTCCAATTACTGGGTTCCAATCACTTCACAATATTTCTGCCGTTAAGAACCTCTGAACTTTTTACGTTCATTATAGATTGCAATACCATGATAAGTCTTTATTTGAAGAACAAAGATATTTCAGAAGATTCCTACAATACCTACCATAGGTCGTAAACTATGCATTTGATCATGTGATGATCTTCAGCATAAGCCAAACTTTGACAGTATACCAAAAGCGAAACTGGATTGCACAGCTAGTTTATAAAACAATTTCCTGCATTTTGAAGTGTGATCTGCAGTTCAGTTAACATATGCGATACATCTTACTAATCTAAAATATCACAGTTTGAAACGACGATGTAAACGCTTGGCCTCGTTTCGCAAGCCATGATAAAGATGTATAGCTACACAAAAGCATCTTGCCAAATACTCATGAATAATCCGTGTTTTCGAAGAGATTAAGATAACGGAATCTCAATAATATTGAATCGATATTGCTTGCTTACAAGGCACCTACTTCATGTATCGAATTATTTAAAAATGTCAGATCAAGGAAGTAAATCTTATTATACAGATTACAGACCACAAAGCAGTTTTGTCTAATATTTCTGTTTTTCTTTGTATGTTGTATTCAACAATTTCATAAAAACTTATTAGCTGGTTTAAATAAGGTTTTCACTGATGTGCAAGGTTTTAATGAAGAAGGCATAACTTAAAGATGGCTTCCGTGACTTAATTTTTAAAACGTTAGCAATGAGCAACGCCTATTTATACAATTAAAGGCCCCTTCCCAACTTAATCACAACTCAATATTTCCAAGTTTAAATAAACCCAACCGTATACCTAACGCACAACTTCGCAAAGTCAATAAAACGTTTAATAAAATAATAACTTCGTCACAATCGGGTCCCGATCGAATCGTTGGCCTCCGAACTGTCGATAAAGCAAATTTGGAAGTTTCATTGCGACCTTACAACTTCGAGCGCGAACCCCGCCTCTATCCCGCAATGCAGTCTACATCAAGGACGAATAGAATCCCAACTTGACAACCTGGGTGAATCATGCCTTCATGCCTTTGCTCGGGACAAATAATTCGCGACGGTCATCGACCTATAGTCTACACTAAGGGTCTTCAACGTGCGGCCCGCGGGCCGCATGCGGCCCGCGGCAGCATCCTTGGCGGCCCGGCATTAGTTTACTCAAAATGAGGTTCATATGTATAGAAATTGGTTTATTTATTTCATGCATCAGATAGGTTAAATAAAACGCGCGTAGTCCAAAACTGATTTCCGCGCTCGCGCTTGGCAGGTAGGGGCGCACGGTGCGGTGTGCGGGTGGAGGGAGTCGCCGAAACGCAGTGGCGCGCGCGGCTGGCAAGCAATGTCAGTCAGCCGTCAGGTTTGCATCTCACAGAACTTCGGACGCGTTTATCTCATTCGCTCGTTCAGTGCGTTTAAACAAGTTGTAACTTGATTTAGTAATATCAAATTATTGTGATGGCAGCAAGTTCAAGTAGAAAACGGAAGGTCGTTGATGAACACAGATTATTTCAAGATAAATGGACGAATTTATATCTTTTCGTCTGTGTCGGGGAAAAACCCATTTGCCTCGTATGTAATGAATCAGTTTCTGTGGTGAAAGAATACAATATCAAGCGTCATTATGAGTCAAAACATTCTAGTAAGTTTGCACATCTTCAAGGACAATTACGAATTGATAAGGTGGAGACTCTGAAGAATCAACTTAAAAAGCAACAGAATTCTTTTCACAAACAAAATGAAGATAGTGAAGCAAGTGTAAGAGTTAGCTACATAATTTCGGAGAAAATTGCTAAGAAGTCAAAACCATTTACCGACGGTGAATTCATAAAAGAATGTATGGAGGCCGCAGCAGAAGTTTTATGTCCCTCGCAAAAACAACTTTTTTCCAAAATAAGTCTCTCCGGCGTTACAGTCGCAAGGAGGGTAGAAGAATTGGCTAATGATATCGAACGATCATTAAAGGAACGCGTGTCGCAATTTGTTTATTACTCCATTGCACTCGACGAAAGTACCGACATAACTGACACCGCTCAACTGGCAGTGTTCATTCGCGGCATTGACGTTAATTTTGTCGTTACCGAAGAAATGGCTGCTCTTTTTCCTATGAAAGGCAGTACAAGAGGATGTGATGTGTTGGAATCGTTCAATTCCGTCATAGATAGATATGGACTCAAATTATCAAATTTGGCTGGAATTTGCACAGACGGCGCACCATCTATGGTTGGAAAAAACGAAGGACTTGTTGCTTTAATAAAGAAAAATAATCCCGATGTCTCTTTAATACAGTACCACTGTATCATACATCAAGAGAATTTAAGTGCTAAGTCAGTTAATATTCAAGACGTTATGAGTATTGTGGTAAAAACCGTTAACTTCATCAAATCTCGAGGTCTTAACCACAGGCAATTTCAGGAGTTTTTAAAAGAACAAGACGCCGAATATGGTGACATTACCTATTTCTGTGATGTTCGTTGGCTTAGCAGGGGAAAAATGTTAAAAAGGGTGTTCGATTTGCGAAAAGAAATTGCAGCATTTATGCTTAATAAGGATAAAGCTATTCCACAGTTTGGTGATGAAGCATGGCTAAGTGATTTTGGATTTCTTGTTGATATAACAGCACATCTCAATGATTTAAATAAAAAATTGCAAAGAAAAGATAATATGGTTCATGAACTATTTGACGCTTTAAAAGCGTTTGAAGTGAAGTTGGAGTTGTGGATCAATCAGTTAAAAAATAATATGACCACGCATTTTCCACATTTATCGTCATGTCGAATTCTCAACATGGACAAATATAGGTATTACCGCGCTGCTGGATCTGAAAACACAATTCGAGTCGCGTTTTACCGATTTCCGAAAACATGAAAAAAGCTTGAATTTGTTTGCTCGCCCATTCAATGTTTCTGTCGAAGATGTCCCTGATGATGTTCAGATGGAGTTGATAGAATTACAATGCAACTCTTCTTTTAAAGACAAATTCAACTTAGGATTGTTCGAGTTCTATTCAAAATACATCACTACTACACATTTTCCTAAGATAAGAGACCATGCACTGAAAATGACATCTCTGTTTGGTGCCACATACCTGTGCGAGCAGTTATTTTCTCGGATGAAAAACGTTAAGTCGAAGACAAGGAGTAGAATCACCGATATTCACCTAGAAAACAGTTTGAGGATTTCAACGACCACCATAGGGACTGATATTGATAAGCTAGTTAAGAATAAACAATGTCAATCGTCTCATTGATTTCAATTTCAATTACTTTTAGTACTGTAAAATTAAATAATAAATAACTTTAAATATTATTGTTAGTTTTTATTTCAACATTCTTACTGGAACTGAAAAAAGCAGATGAAACCGCGGAGCGCAGCTAGTAATAAAAAGTTTTTGTTTTATTGCGGCCCACCGAACAAATATCAAAGTATAGTTGGCCCTTGGCTTCATAAACGTTGAAGACCCTTGGTCTACACTGTATACGAATGGAAAGCGAACTCTTTATTAGAGAACGTCCAGACAACAAAAACTAATTTATGTGCAGTCCCTCAATAGATCGAATGCGAAACAATCAGCCGCTCGTGTCAGGGTTGGCGCCGCCATTCAATACTTAATTTGTTAACTGCTTAGCAATATACGACGATTCTACCAATAACATAACTAATGTATTAAAAATTAAAATATTATCTATTGTTAAATTGCTTGTTCATTGAACATCGTTTAACAAAATATAGTATTATGCGACTGTTTTCACTTAATGAAGAACAGACGATTTCGTTAATAAAATGGGGGCTTAATCGATAGTCGACATAATTATCATCCTTGACCTTTTGCATGAATAGGTTTTGGTACGCATAGTGTATTTCCGATTAGGTACTACGCGAAAATTAACTATGTACCTCACTGAAACAGGGAAGTGAATGTAGAGTTTTAGATAGTGTTAAAGGAATTATAAATAGTAAAATAACACGTCATGAAAACTATACAATTTTCATAAGTTTCAACAAAAAGGCGATTGTAAAATCATAATGAAAAATATAAACAATTCATATAATATACATATTTAAACTGCAAAACTCTCGAGTAAAAGTCATTGTGCCGTACCGCGCACCTCTACAAAAAGCAATTCACCTTAAACAATACGTATTTCTTTGCCGAATACCCAAAGATCATTCACGCTGACGTACAACCTTCTCCGCGAAGTTTAACTGTTGTTCGATTGTTGTTCCGCAACTTTCAATGTACAATACTTATTGAGAGAATAAATCTTGAGCCATTTTGATTAAGCAACCTCTCTAATTGCGGGTACTTTTGTTTGTTTCAGAATCGCTCCTCCCTAAAGGATCTTGATGCGAAACATAAATAAGGATAAGCGCTTTAGTAATCTAAATTAATTTTCTTAAACACTTATTGGCCCAAACCTATATTCTCGCCTATATTCTCCAACACAATGAAACTGGATGGCTATCGGTTTCGCA
>CAJQZM010006807.1:0-22307 GCA_907164665.1 Colias nastes | reverse complement strand
CAGTCCCAGGGCTTGTATGGATTACGGCAGGGATCTGGAGCGCTTGAAAGCAATTTTTGCAAGAAAGTATTCAAAGCACGAAGTGACTGTATTGTTGTACAACTGTTTTATTTCATTCACATAAGTCTGGATGATATTTCTTATTTGCATTATTCTTGAATAAACTTTATAATTTCATTGTTTTTCATTGTAACTTGAAAAAAAAAAATTGTGAATATTTACCACATCTCGTCGTAAGAGAAAATCGTTCAGTGGATTACATGTATATTGCATCTCCTTAATAGTCTACAATTATTGGTCATAGGATTTCAGCTTTTTACTTTGTTTTATCTTCTCTATTAGAATGTCGACCTTATTATTTCTTAAAATTATTGAAAGGAAGCGAGATGAGGAACATGAAAGATAGTGAAGCTACTGTTTAGTATGTCATCGCTAAAGATCCTTGCCGTTATTCTTGTATTTCTCAACAGCGACATAATGTAATTTTGTTAAATACTTTTCTTGTATGCGGCAATTGATAAGATCATATTATGGTTAATAAAGCAGAGTAAATGGTTGCAACACATCTATCATATTTATCAGTACCTACGCTAATGCTCAAAAATATTCATGTCTTTACTTCACCCTCTAAGCACGAGCTATCAAAGATATAGATAACGGTACTCTACTTACAAAACAAGTATGAGTATTTATGTAATCGAATCGATACGTTTTGTGTATATTTATTTTAAGATCTCTATCTGATTGATATCTATCTACATTTTATGTTTATCCAAAACTGTCCTTCATAATGTTATGTTAAACATTTGATGGTTCTGCGAAAATAATTGTTTTCAAAAAAACTATGCGATTAAAATTTTGCTTAAGTGATACTTAATCACAATTGAATGTCCTTAATTGATTTTATGCGTTAATAAGTATTTTACTAATACTCTTTTCATTTGGTAACGAAAATTAATCACAGTGTATTAAAATTATTGTAGTAGCAGACATTCAAAGTACCTATCGTTTAATGCGGGTATTGTTTCAGTGATTTATGCGAAAAAAATTTCAATTGAAAAAGTAATCGTAATAAGTTTCTCATTTCTATTTCTTTTGTTCTGTATATGTGTTTTAAATAAATAATTTTGTATTATTTGTATAATATTTGCTTCTGAACACTTATGAGTGAATTTGAAATGTAAATTACAAGCAAATAGTGTCCTTATTGTCACTGCCATTGATTGCTATAATTGCAACCATCCTTAATGTATATTGCCCCAAATTGCCGGTACAATGTAAAAATCATATTTTATTACTTAGCTTAGTAGTTATCCATGTATCCATTTTATCTTCGTATAATATCTATAGGCGCTTGCAGTGACTGAAATTCTTTTCTGGGTTATAAAGGCATCTTTGAAATTTCTAAGGTTTTTCTTTAATTTAGGTATTATGAAAAATAGAAATATGAAATTTAAGCTTTTGGTGTAAAGTGTCAGTTACAAGACAAATAAGACATTTTTCGTGATTTTATGTTCGTGATTTGGAAAAGTTTGTAAATTTAACTAAAAGCGTTATTGGAAGAAACTTGGACTGAACTACCTTTTCAATGTGATAAAATTATGCACGAAATTGCTTTGTGTATTGCAGTTGCGACAATGACATGTAAATAATCTGTAAAATATATCGACAACAATGTATAAGCTGTATTTTAATATACGAATATAATTTGTCATTTATTAAGTTAGGGGAATTAGTTAATTATCATTGTTGATTGCACTAATGTAACTGTGCCTTTTCTTTGTCAGTCGGAAATATTAATAGCAGTTATTATGTCATTTACTGTTGTTAAAATTTTAATTTAATAGATTTTAGTAGTTTTCTAATAGATGTCTTATTCTTGTGTGAAATTGTAGCTGGTGCCTTTACTGTTTAGTGTCCTTGATTAAATTTTACGTTTAATATATTATCAATTCAGTAGAACTAGGAGCTAAGTATGTTTTCTCATTTCTTAATATTTTATGTAATGGATCTTATTTGGAAATTTCCATACATAAATATTGTAGAAACAGTAGCACCAAAAAGTACAAGATTGTTTAATTGATATAATGTAACTAATTCCCATAACAAAGTACGAAAAATTTTAGTATATTACTAAAGTATTGTAAATATAATGAACGAATATTTGATACTTATTTATTAATTTTGCGAAAGGACGAATTCTGTACTTAACGTAAGGGTGATGAAAGTTTTAGTTTTGTCAATTTATAGTATAGTCTTATTACGAAGTCTGCGTAGATTTAACATTACTTTATAACGTATGCTAGAAATATTTTAACTGTATCTATCATTAGGATAATTTTATTTCAATCGTAATGAATATTATGAAACTAATTTTCTCAAATGTAGGTCTATATTATTTAACATTTCTGACGAATTTATGGTTGAGCTAGTCATTACGTACAATTATTATATGAAGCAGTTTACTATGCCATTGATTTTTGCCATATTTTATACAAACTATCGATTTTCCTGTAAAGATTTTATTTTACGCATTGTATTTTACGTAGTTTTCTGCACTCAAGCGATATCTTTTAAACGATAGTATAGTATTGGATTGTTTTTGTTTTATCACGGTATGACGGGAATCTTATCAGTAGGTTATACCTAGAAGGGCTTTACGTTGCAATGTAAAATTTGATAACTCTACCAAATTGTTATTATTTTTGTTAAAGAAAGTTGTAAGCCTTTATTTTTTTTCTTTACTTATTTTTATAAAACATTCCAACAGCGCTTCACTTTGGTTATCATTTGAGCGAATCGTTGAATAAAGTTTCCATGTATTCCAAGTCGAGTATGTATTTTCTATGTAACGTAGGTAGTGTTGTACAGTCGATAGGTAATTACTTTTATACATGAACGCTACAATTTGTATCGCATAATTTTAAATTCAAGTGCCACAATTTAATGATATCTGTTCATCGTACGTCTTTTCACGTCATGCACAAAGCCTTGTTGTTGTTTTAAGATGTATCATGATTATTGTATAAAGGTTTTTATGATAACGTACACTCTTATCAAATGACGGGATTGCACAATACAATGTGCGTATTTTTTATACTAAAATTGTGTCGTGTTCGAGTGATGTTCGATTTGTTTTAAGCGGTTCTGAAGTTTGCCTTCACGGCCGGTGGACTGTATTGGAATTAAAATTAAGAAACTTACATATTGTACATTGTGAACATACTTATTAATATTTAATAAATAAGAGTATGGTTAATAATATTGTAACTAGTATTAAACGAACAAGAACCTTATTATCATAATATCTTTGTGTTTTATTTTCGCCTTCATTATTTTTCAAGATAGGCTGGTTAATTAACAAAAGAAGAAGAAATCCTTTTTTTATTAGGGAAATGCTTTTTTTTGAACTGGCGATACTTGGTAGTAGCCTTTGCTTTGGTATCTACTTAATCATTCAATACATTACATGATTTCAGTCAGATTTGCGCCATGTCTTTACTTCTTTGCTGTAAGAAACTGAAAAACTTCCTTAAACTTATAGGATAATTGATAATAGTTTGCATAATTTATTGCGGCAATTTATCTCTTTATTTATATATCTCTTATATCTCTTTATCTTTATTTATATTCAAATTTCATCAAATCTGCAAAGCTGTATATTGACGTGCGTAAAATCAGCATAGGAACCATGGATTCATCTTTCTATTACACTCATTTAGGGTACTCAAAATCGGAACTTCGAACCTCGGCATCCCCTATAGGTACACGTACATTGACTATGTTTTACACAACTTTACAAATCAAAGCTCTAAAGTAGCTATCTGTGAATCATATAAAGAAATTAGAAATAGTAAAATTATATCCATACTAATATTATAAATGCGAAAGTAACTCTGTCTGTCTTTTGATACCCGAGAAAGGACATAGGCTACTTTTTATCCCGGGAAAATGACGCAATCCCGGAAATCCCACGGGAACGGGAACTATGCGGGTTTTTCTTTGACTGCGCGGGCGAAGCCGCGGGCGGAAACCTAGTACCTATATAAAATACAAATCTCAATAGTCGTAATTATAACTATGTACTTACCAAATTATTTACTTCCGATATCAATTCACTGTTGAATTGGAATTACCTATGAGTACCTACGTTTGCAAAAAATATGATTTTATCTTAATAAAGATCTTAACCGCAAAATTGAAATTTCCTATTCTGTCTGGGAAAAATGATATATACATACCTACCTACATAGTTATGTATATATTAATTCGAATATACTGTGAAACATAATATTATCACAATTCACATTTATGTAAATTTCAATTTAATATTGATAAAGGTTCATTACCTGTCTACATAATATTCTTTATTTACTTTTAAACATTAATCGTTTGTAAGAGAAATACAGTATAATAAGGTAAGTGAAGTTAAAATATAGTAACCTTATTAATTGAAAACGGAATAGGTCAATGTAATATTGTCTGAAAGTCTTATCCTTAGGAATAATTTGTTTTCAAGATAAGTAACAAAAAAAATACTTCGTACAAATACAAATATGTAAGTTTAAGAAATCAAAGATTTTAACGCGATTTATTCATTATATTACTATCCCGACGTTTCGCACACTTTGCAGCGAGCGTGATAAGTTTAAGACTTTCCCATAGATTTCATATAAAAAGACTAGTGGTCCACCCCGGCTTCGCCCGTGGTACCTACATGTTTAAACTATCCTATCTCTCAAGTTGGATCGAACTGCACATGGTGTGCGAATTTTATTATAATCGGTTAAGTGGTTTAGGAGTCCATTGAGGACAAACATTGTGACACGAGATTTATATATATTAAGATGGGGATTATATTTGGAAATCCAAATCTCTTTTCTAATTTATTTTCATGTAGACTCCATCCATAAAGAAGTTCCATCGATTATGATGATGCTACAAGACTTAAACATTATTTTTTATCTAAATTCAGCGGCTTATGGTTATTACTTATTATGCAACCATAAAAATACTATTATGTAAAAATCCTTTGTCAAACTTTGATAAAAAGATTTACCTATTTGGCCTCGTAACATAATATTTATTTGACGGCCAGACAGTTTCTTTTATTCTAAAATAACGACATTTCCTTTTAAAAACCTGAATAAAAGTGATTGCATTTTGGATATCCTTTTAACTGAGAACATTCTTTGTCTCAGGATAGATGCGTTTGATAACAGCAATGCCTTTAACAATAGGAAAGGAGAGATATAAAAGTGAAGTCCCATGTCCCCTAGTGGGGTAAGGGGCAGATGCATTATACATCTGTTTCACTGATCGATTTTCTTTAGGGACAAGTAGGTGATCAGCCTTCTGTGTCCTGCCAGACCGAGACATTTTTTTTCTTTGTCTCCACCGGGAATCGAACCCAGGACCCCTCGGTGCTACGCTCACGCGTCAACCACTGTACCAAGGAGGCGGTCACGGTCACGTAAGGAGAGATATAAGAACTTTCTATTTGTAATTTTTACGCAAAAAAGTATGTGAAAAATAATTCGAGTCTGCCAAAAATCTGTAAAAAATACTGGTATTAGTTCCGATGAATTCAACTTAGCGTAAGAAAATTCAACAATAGTTTTTACCATTCGGTAAGAATATCAGCGACTTTTTTTTAAAATTTTATTGGTAAATTGAGCAAATTTTCTTTAAATTTGAGTTTCTTAGTTTATAGAGTGGGAAGGAAACGTCTCTTTAGCTTGTCTATAAGACAATGTTTTATTTCAATAAAAACAGCTGTAGCTAACATCTTGGTACACAGTGGGAACCCTTAGGAGCTGATAACGTCAATCAGCCGAAGATAATGTGAATGCTGCGCGAAATATAATATATTTTGCCTCAAATTTAGTTCACACACTAGTTTTGTGTGGATCGCTACCATCAAGCCTTTACGAATTCAATTAATTTTGGGTTCCGAACAATAGAGGTATGTATATAAATCTTTATATCATATAGTATTATTATGTTTAGTTTTTTTGTATTATAGAGAAAATAGGTATTTTTTTTATTAACGGTACCTAAAACTAAAACGACAGTGTCAATTTCAGGAATTCTTTAATTATAAACGAATTACATTGATCTTTTATTGATGTAATTGTAACTAACTACTAGATAATTGTTTTTCTAAAATATTTATAGAATAAATAATTGACTGATATATTTTATTGATTGTATATCAATAACCACCAAGTTTAAAGTCGTAACTTGTATAGCGTTACTAATTTGGATATATTTAATTGAATTATGTTGTGTTTGAAATTGTAGTTCTAAAGCAAATCCTAGTTAGATTATAATAATCGTCGAATACATTCTTGACTACCACAATTTTAATTTTCGATGTTGATCCGAAGATCCTCATAAGCTTGTGCCATAATAAATATTAGTTATATTGTAATTACTTTATTACCAATTATGTCTTTATATTTCAACAAAGTTGATGAATATACCTATTACCATGGACGTATAAAAAAAGACGGACGCCGTATTACGAACAAACAACGCGAAGCCACCATAGTAAGCTAGCGATCGTGTAAAGACAATAAACACGCACACACTCTCACCATAGTAAGCTAGTCGGCCGCCATTACGTCGTGAACTACCGACTGATTAACTGCGTCACTGTTTCACAAAAAATATTTAAAATGCCGTCTTGCGTGGTTAAATGGTGTCGCAACAGTACAATTTTAATAATAACAAAACACAAGGGATTACATTCCACAGGGAAGCAAGTTATTTCTTTTATGTTTTAATGACAAAATTATTACGGCAAAATTTATAGAAAAAAATACAGCCGCCATTGTCATCAGGACAGCTGTTGCCATGGCAACATGGCACACACACATGGATGTTTCGCCGCCATTACTAGGCTTCACTCAATGTTTAGGCGATATACCGTCCGTCTTTTTTTATACGTCCATGCCTATTACATAATTTAGTTAAGATTTTATGACTGCGGATTGACCCTACGTAGCCTGTAGGTCCTTGTCCAACAAAAACTTATAATATTCTAATTATTGTAGTTTCTCATTTAACTTTGTGTGTTGGATTAAATACTTTGTCTTTCTCTCTTTTTTCCTGAGAGGACAATTAGAAAGATATCTAGATGAATATCTCTAGATATCTCTCTATAGATTGATTTCGGAAATATTGCTTTCCTTTCATTATTGCTCTACTTAATTTGACTTTAAGATGTATTTTACGCTATTGTTGTTTATTTTGCATCATGTATGTATGTTTGCATGAATATTGTTATCTTCCCAATCGCTGAACGAATTTATTTATTATCTAGTTTAAGATATCGTTAGATTGGTCTTGTGTTCTTACTTGAATCGTAGATCTAGATGATATTTTTTTCTAACTTATCTTAGAGCAAGAGTAACAAGGTGAATCTACTATATAAATCCATTTAAAATACAATAAGTAATTATACGTTTATTTTTGAAGTCAAGAAAATAGGAGAGGCAAATTAAATTTCGCTTTCGTTTTTTTTAAATTTATTTACTCATTTGTAGTTATTAATCCTTTGACCGATTTGTAAGTTCCTTATAATCATAATAAGTACAAGTTTTTAATAAAATTAATAAATACTAAGACAAAGGCTTTGCTCATCAGATTGTTGTTCAAGCTATTCAGGAATCTTTCAAGAAAATGTTTCAAAGTTTTTTAATTTGATTCTTTCTTCGCCTCTCTCGTGTTATGAAATACTAGCTTTTCCCCCGTGGCTTCACTCGTGTCGTTCAAGGTGCATGTGTTATACACATTACTCTTTCTTTTGAACTGCTCTATCTATAAACTTCGTCTATATCCATTGCATAAGTACATAGTGACAGACAGACAGACAGCGACTTTGTTTATACCTACTATGCAGTGAGGAATGCTCTCTATGTCCACAGTATCATTTATTATTACGGTATACACGGTTCATCACCAATCGCAATTTAATTTATTATTCTATCGTGATAGCAAATATCTCAATTAAATTATTTTCATTTGATTTCTTATGATTGATATACGAAGGACATGATCAAATTGACATGTCATATAGAATCTAATTTTCGATAGTATCTAGTGTATTAAGGTAAATATGCAAAACATCATAATTTTATGTCTTTGAATATAGACGAGAATAGACTGATTGGAACTATTCAATTTATTGAATCAATCCATAAATAATCACAATTCTAATGGCTTTAAGTATACGCCTACAAGGATTATATTCCTCTGAATTGTTTAAAAGTATTGAATATTTTAAGCAAGTTCACGAAACAATTAGATTACACGAGCTATATTAACAAGGTTATTAATAAGGTTAAGTATATATAACAATTTAGATAATCTTTTGCTCAGTGCAAAGAGTCCGTAATTTGAGGATTACTCTTTACATCTTTGGTTATAAAAAAAATAATCTTATACTGAATCCTAATCATGTAGAGCTCAATAAATAAGACATAGATTAAACCGCCAAAAAAAGTCTTTGTCTGATTCTGTATGTGCAGCTAGGTATACCAAATTTCATTGTAATCGGTTCAGTAGTATTTGCGTGAAAGAGTAACAAACAAACATCCATCCATCCATCCTCACAAACTTTCTCATTTATAATATTAGTAGGAATTAGTAGGATTTAAATTGTAAGCATTTTATGTTACTTAAAACAGTTACAATTTCAATCTTTTATGTAGGCCTATATTTGGACAGTATCGTGGGTTAAGCTTATTTACTTCTTTTGTTTTTTTTTTAACGTTAAATCCCAAGTAAGGGCGGAAAAATACAACAGGAAATCTGATAAAATAACCAGTACATTCAAGCTTGTTGGAGATGTCAATACATCATTGTTACAAGATTATTTCAAGAGTGAGCAATGATATGCATCTTATACCACCTGATTAATGCACGTGCTATTCTCACGGAGTTTTTAATACAGTTGACATGAAAATTCAAGTATTTCGTAAAAGATATGACGCAGTCTTATATCTTGTATGAAACCCTCAAGTGTTTGAAATGTTTTTGAGATCCCGAATACTGATAGATCCCGATCAACTGGTACACTTGTAATTTTTGATCGTACAAATTGATTGGCTTTGATCTTAAAGTGTCTGACCAGAATTTTTTTCTTTGTTGTTTTTATTTGCTTGTAGTAGGTATCAAATAAACCTTTCTTTTATAATTATAATAAATAGTATTTAACGGTATGTGTTCTAATTATTCTACTTACTTATATCTAACAATAACGTAAAAAAAAAACAAAATCTTCTTCAGAAGAATCAATACAATGTTTTATTTGTAGACATCATTAACTTTCTGTACATTCTGGACTGTATTAGAAATACACTAATACGGACCAGAACAATATTAATTTTTTGATAAATATAAATCATTCGTAACAGCATTCATCCTGTCTTAAATAAGAGATTACAATGACTCGTCCCAGATATGCAGACTTGAGCAAAAATTATGCAATCAAATATCCCTTCACTAAATCTTAAAATGAGCAAATAATTAACTAGTTATTGTGAACTACTCCCAAAAGAACGTGAAGGGAAGAGGAGTGTGTGTAATGTTTATTTTTTATAAAAGAGTATTAGAATATCAATCAAACCATTAGTCCTTGAGATACTCAAAGATGTCTTCTGGAGGTAGAGAATATAAGTCTTTTTTCTCATAATAATTGATTTGTAATATTTTGTATAGATATTAATTAAGAGATATCAGTTATATAGCATACCTATTTCTACTTTTAAATTTTAAATAATAATCATACTAGGTAGTGGTTTAAGAAAACGTGCAAAATCTATAAATTCACTATACATTTTATTTTGTTATCTATGTTCTACTTTATGAAATACATTTTAATACATAAGTGACAATGTATGTTTATCAGAATAGAGCTTCATAAACCTTATATGAGGACTAGTCCTAGTGGGAAAACTTGGCAAGACAATGATGAATGATGCTACGCGTATAAATTCGACAAGAAGGAAAAATAACTCTTTTTCCCAAACGTGTCGAAAGCATCTTAAATTGACCTTTCCGCTATACCCGGTAGTGACAATGAGACCTTTACTGTATTGATGCAATTTTAACAATAATAGTGTGCGCTAAAGTCAACTCTTTGTAATGATGTGAAGGGTTAATGTTGCTTGTAATGTTTAACAAAGATGCTACTTGGTTGTATTACGAATCGTAGTAGATTTGCCTGATTAGTTCCTTTTGACAAATAGTCGTACTAAAGACCGTGGAGTAGTATGGTGCTCACAAAGAATTTGAGTTGTTTACTTTTGTGATTGTTATGTTAAATTGATTTTATTTTATTTTTTTAGTTTGTGTGCCAAAATGTTGACGGGATGGCGACTTGCTCTGTCGAAATGTGAGTATCTTATCAATACATTTTATTATATTATAGGATATTTTATATATTTTCTTAGTGATCATATAAATATTTAATATAATTAATACATAAAGAAAAACAAAACGATCAATAAATAAAATAGTGACGTTATATAAATTATATAAATAAGTTTTGTTCTTTAATTATTATAAAGTAATAAAATAGATACCATACAATTTATTAATGTTTTGATATTTTAATGTATAGTATTTTATGTAGGTATAATTATTACTGGAATCATTAAAAACAATTTTAAATTTCTCTTTGCATTTTCCAAATAAGAGAGAGATAAAGAAGAAAATAGAAAATTTATAATGTATTTTCTTATTTTATTTCCTTTAACACAAAAAAACGGAAAAAACTATCTGTGCTAAGATGACTCTACTAAGATAGAGACTTATAGACTGAGACTATTTTTATTTTTCTTCAACGAGAATCGAACCCAGGCTCTTCAATTTTACGATCTCGTTCTCACTTAACTTTTTTACATTTACTATATTATTGATATGTAAAAAAATACATTGTATTAAAATGAATTTGTTGATAAGGTTTAAAAAATAAAACTAGAATTTAGTATTTCCTTTTTAATTTCAATTTACTAACAAAATGATTACAAATAGCTATAGGTTTTACAGACGTATTTATTTAATATACAGTTTAAAGCCAGATAATCTCAAGTAAATCTCCCAGATATAAATTAACCGTCAGCTTAATGTTAACTAGTTGGAACCAGGTACGACTGCAATTTTATATATCTATGTATTGCATGATTTACACGTGCTTCTAAATGTAGGTTTCTTTTTATTAAATAATCATGTAATTCAGTATGAAATTGTTATAACGTTAGATTGAAATTACATCACGGAAATAGGCTGAATCAAGGACAGTGAATAAATAAATATCTATTCGTAATATCAGTATCTATTTTTTCATAATTTTTAATACAGAAAAAATGTGGTTAACTACTGCACGAGGAATCAGCTATACGTAAATTTTTATATAAATTTCTCATATTATTATTTTAAACTAATTATAACTAAATGATACTAGTTTCATTAAGTAGATAATCATTATTTCAGCAACATTAGGTATGTGTTATAACTCTTCCACCATGATCTAGTTTGCGTTTACTTAATTTTAATAATTATCTACATAATTAAAACTAATAGTTAATTATGACCCATTTTAATAATAGCCTTAGTATTCGTAAGTATTTATAAATGTGTCCTAAAATACATCGTATAATAATTAAGTACCTAAGGTGTTTCAATAAATAGGTATATTACTTAATTAATCTTTAGTATCATGCTTGTTATTATAAAATCTAAACACTACTAAGTTGACACGAACTTTTCAACTATTCAATGAACTTAAATACTCATAATAAATGACTTTTCATTAATTAAGAAGTCCGACAAGTAATTTTTTTTCATTTATTTATGACATACATTCCTTCTCCGTCCTGATAAATTTCAACCAATTTCTTACCAAATGTACCTTCATTTTCAGTGTTCATAATACCGCAGCGGTATGTGTTGGCTATAATGGCGTTACTGGCTATAGCCAACGCGTATACCATGCGTGTCTGCCTGAACCTGGCCATCACGCAGATGGTCTGGAAGAAGGAGGCAGTGGAAGGCGACGCCCACTATGATCCCAATGCGTGTCCTGACCAGGATGCTGTAACTAACACGACCATGACATTGTCCGAGTTTTTGTTACGGGCAGCTGATGATGGTGTAAGTAACACAGTTTGTTATATCTACACTAGTATAATAAAGAGGAAAGATTTTATTGTTTGTTTGTATGAATTGAATCAAAGCTACTGGACCGATTAAAAAAATATTTTACCATTAGAATCTACATTATCCCTGATGAACATAGGCTATATTATAATATGACGATTTTATCAAGGCTCAACCCGGGCGGATCCAGGGCGAGCGGCTAGTTAAATATATAGCGAAATACCGAAAATAACCTGATATGAAGAACCATTTATTTTTAAATTGATAATTGGAATTTTTACTTTATGATAAACACGAGATCATAATTTTCAATTACTCAGTTACTATTAAAAGTGCCAATCTACCGAGGCATAAAAGGATAACATAGAAAAAGTATAGCCAGGAAAAAGAAAGAAAATATGTATAATATGTAGGTATCCATTTCTTGCGATATCGGTAGGTAAATGTTTAAGTAGGGAAATAATAATTTTATTTTATCTAAATCCAAATTAAATACAACCCATCGAAACCAGCCAGAAGTAGTTGTCGTAGATTAGATAGAAGAATCTAATATTATTATAATTATTTTACCTCACCCTTTAATATACCTACAATCCTCTATCTTATACATATAAAGATACACGTGGAGGGTACTTAAGCCCCCATGCGAGTTACGTCAATCTATATTGTTTCTGTTCCTGACAAGATTCTGTCATATATTATCTTTGATTCGCTTTGATATAACCTGTCATTACCATAAACTAAAGCTCTATTATTAGCATTCTGATAGAGAATAATAATAACATTCGTTTTTCAATAGATTATTCGAATATATTTTATTACTAGCGGTCCGCCCCGGCTTCTCCCATGGTACATATTTAAGTTTTCTCTCCATAATAACTATCCTCGTACTTTAAGAACTCGTATTATTAAAAAAGAATTAACGAAATCGGTTCAGCTGTTCTTGAGTTATACAGCTTACCAATACATTTTGCGATTCGTTTTTATATTATAGATTAATCAATTTACATTACATAACTTACATTAGTTATAATAATAATATATCAAAAATAATAAAAAATAAATCAAATCTCTTCAAGATAATCTCATAGAAAAAATATTCCTAGATACACACGTGAGATATACCACTCTTATCATAAATCAAACATAGATATATTTTATAGGTATAATATTATCTCAATTGTAGGTAAGTTTTTCCAAAAACTAAAAGTCCCCTTTTTGTGATATTGTCAACGTTTAGGAATGTTTCTGCATTGACACAAACCTTGAACAAAAGGAGTGCCTGTTTAACTAGATAATAACTAATCTAGGTATATTTTCATGTTAAAAAATAATATTAAAAAAATGACCTCATTCTCCGTGTTTAGTTTCTCTTCCATATTATTACAGTAAAAGAATTCCCAGAAAATATAATACACTTTATAAACAGTAACATACACCTACGTACATTAATTTTAAATGTGGACACGTAATATCTGCTTACCGTGACGCGTGGCGTGACGGTTTCAATTTTATCTTGTGTCCCGTTTTGTAGTGAATTTTTAACAAGATCCGAGTACAGGTAGTGCTCGGTTGAAATTTAATAAAAATTAATTGAATTTTCTTGTATATTATGCATAGGTATCGTGTACATATTTTAATATAGACGAAAGTCATGTCATGTCATAGTCCTAGAGTCAATAATTATTTTGGAGATCGAACCCTAGATAAACGTTTACCATATTTTCTCAATAGTTTACCAGAGTACATACGAACAAAAGCAAATATTCACAAATTTAAAAGATTATTAAGAAAACACCTTCTTCAGTCAATATAATGTTAAAGCACAAGCTCCTAAATAGATATACTTACTCAAATAAATATACTTAATACTATATTTTATAAGAGATAATAATATTATATAATATATATTTAGTTATAGATATATATAAGAGGCTTGATCCGACAGACAAACTACATGTGAAATTTTGTGGGACTTAGACTTAAGTTATTGTTAAGATAAATATTTTGTTATAATGATTTCAATAAATAATAAATAATAAGGATCTAATGACTCAAGAACGGCTGAACTGTTTAATGATTTTTGTTTGTTGAATTTGTTTACGTTTCAATTATTATTAAATGTAAAAACTTGAAAAACCTGACTAAACTACAACCGCAGCTGAGCGGGAAGAGCGTTTAATAATACAATATATGCTTGAAGATCAAACATTGATGCAAAATTTTTGCGTTACATATAATTACAATATTTTTAATCTAGTTAACTTTTTCATATTATGTCATAATATGAGCTCACTTATCTATCCCTCTCTAGAAATATAAATATTTTTTTACGACTTATAATAAATGATTGTTTTAGACGATAAAATTCGAATGGAGCGAAGCCACCCAAGGTTTAATCCTCAGTTCATTCTACTATGGATACGTGATAACTCACTTGCCTGGCGGGATGCTGGCGGAGAAGTTTGGTGGCAAGTGGGTTCTGGGATTGGGGTTATTGTCCACTGCTCTATGTACGTTCGTCACCCCGTATGCAGTGAAAACAGGAGGCGCTACCGCTCTGTTCATATTGAGAGTTGTGGAGGGGCTTGGAGAGGTGAGCTTTATTTCTTTTTTTAGATAATTTTGTTAGTGAAAAGAAGGATTAATAATATAGTGGTTACGTATGTCTGAAGTTGCTATTAAACGTCTTTAAGTAACCACTTTAGTTTCGGGACTATCTCAGATTTTGGTCGTATGCGAAACAATTTTATCCTGTGTCAAAAACATCACATTTTTTAACATTAAATATTTTTTTAAATACATACTAGCAATCTTTATCTTTATTTTCAATACTGAGATGCACTTTTGAAATATACTGTATTTAAACTACCTAGTAATGTAAATTGTTGTATAGATACAGAAAAGAAACACCATATTATTATCTACAAATACAAATTTTACAATGTATTTAGCTATTTGAGTATGAATTCGTAGTTAAGCTACATTTTATCTTAATCCCACAGCTGAATCCTTCCTTAATAATAAATGTTACCTTGTGAACGATCGAATAAAGTTGGTTATACAAATATATTTCACCTTTATACTGTTAGTTTCTTAGTTTCAAAGACATAATAATACGGCATGCTTACATTTTATGGTATGGTTTTTGTACTAACTATTTCTGATCATTTTATAAACGAAAAATTTTATGAAGATGGATGAATAGGTAGACAATAACATGCAATTTACAAAATTATTTTTAATAAAAAATTAAACCACCTTCAAATTGTCAGAAATTTAAATGTAAACTGCCTTCGACTGCCTCCTTGGTGCAGTGGTTGACGCGTGAGCGTAGCACCGAGGGGTCCTGTGTTCGAAGAAAAAAAAAATGTCTCGGTCTGGTAGGACACAGAAGGCTGATCACCTACTTGTCCCTAAAGAAAATCGATCAGTGAAACAGATGTATAATGCATCTGCCCCTTACCCCACTAGGGGACATGGGATTTCACTTTTTAAAATGGTTTACGCAGTCGAAAGTTTTGAGGTAACAAACCCAAAAAAATACACTAGGAATTGAGAATTAAGAACTTCCTCCTTTTTTAAGTCTGTTTGAAAGATCTGTATGAAGGTACCTACCTAAACATAATTCTCATAAGTTCTGAATTGGCATACAGATTTCTTTTATCTAGGTTCCACATAAGTAATGTTCAGCTATTACGTAGTAAATTTGATAACGAATTGCTTTATCTTTCTCCAGGGTCCAACAATGCCCGCCTTAATGGCTATGGTGTCAAAATGGGCTCCGAAAAATGAGAGAGCTCGAATGGGGGCTATCATCTTCGGAGGCGCCCAAATTGGAAACATCGGTGGATCTTATTTCTCCGGTCTTATAATGCATAATGGTAGCTGGGAGAATGTCTTCTATTTGTTTGGCGGTTTTGGATTGATTTGGTTCGTTATTTGGGTAAGTTATTTAACCTATATGTATCATAGTATAGTAAGGCACAAATTAACATGTTGTTTCATAAATCAACATTGGGCAAAACATCTCACCTAGCCTTTTTTATTAGACATCAATAATATCTATTTAAATTTCCAACAAATTCCCACTTGAAATGAGCGAATATTTTGCTATATCCAGAAAAATATTAGGAGCAATTTAGAAATTACCAATACAATACGAATTGATGAATAATGTATACTATTCAAAGGAAAATAAGCGCCCTTGTGTATTTGAACATTGGCTATAATATAATTGACTTTCATAAAAATTTAAAAACATGTTATTTATCTTTAATATGTTTTTAAGCAATTAAAGCTTAGATTATTAGTTAATATTATATTTCTTTTTCTATATTATTTCTTTGCTTACAGATTTTCATATGCTACAGTACTCCAAATACTCATCCCTTCATATCGGACAGTGAGAAGAAATTCCTGAACGAAAATGTGGACGCTCTCATTCACAGTGAGAAACAGAAATTGGAACCTGTGCCCTGGAAGGCCCTTTTGCGATCAGTCCCTCTGTGGTCCTTGATTATAGCCGCTGTAAGAATTTTAATGACTTTTACTTTTAGTATGGTGCTCAACATAGTGTTTTTTGCAAGTTTGTTTGCAAGAAAAACTAAAGAAATGGATATATTTTTAAAAAGTTTTGAAGAAAATTCGCATTGAACTTTGATGTTAATACTACTAAATTTTGGAGATACAAAGGAACAAAAGGATAATATTTTTACATCTGCAAGAAATTCATACAATACCTACTTGAAAACTACACCGTATTTTATAGTGAAACTGCATACATGGTCACATAATTATTATGCGTTCTCTATTATTTTACCTAATTGTACTCATACATAATAGTAACAGATTGAACCCGAGATAATTCTATTGCGGAAGATTTAATTCTAACAAATTGCGTTCTTTTTCAGATCGGCCATGATTGGGGATACTTCACAATGGTCACTGATCTACCAAAATACATGACAGATGTATTGAAATTCAATATAAAATCAGCTGGACTATTATCTGCGGCTCCGTATGTGGCTATGTGGATAGCTTCCTTCTTCTTTGGTATGATGTGCGACTTCTGTGTGAAGAGAGGCTTTCACAATATACAGAATGCTAGAAAAATATATACAACTATCGGTAAGACTTGAAGTGTTGATTTATTTATTAAAATGTTCTTCATTGTTTTCCATATGCTTTGAATAGGGAGATATTTAACGTTTAGAAGCGTTGATTTATTATGATGATTATTGTTTTCCATCAATTTTGAATATTTATGTTGAAAACTATAGCTCATGATTATTATAAAACAATAGTATTATTGGTGATAGATTTAACGTCCTTGTTAAGAGAGAACTGTGAAAATTTTATAAATTTGTGATATTATTCTACGCAACAATTTATTGTGCAAAAACTTGTATTGATCGAATTTTGTTGTTCATTACATAATAGAGGCCAGTGATCGTGAATCACGTACAGCCTTGACAATGACTCTCAGTTACAGTAACCTCCAGATGTACTTTGTTTTTCTATTTGTTTAAACTTACTTTGAAGAATTGAAATTCATGCACGAAGAGTTATAGATAATATTATCAATATTCATTAAGGTACTTTATAATTAATTCCTTTTAAGTTGTTTATTCTATATTTGTAAACAAAGAATTAGTTATATACACGATATACTTACTTACGGAGATTAAGCATTTCTCAATTAAAAAGAAAATAATTACTCAAAATTGAACTGAATTCTTGTTATCGATAAAACTATTATGTGGTTAATAAACAATAAAAAGTATTATGAATGTCAAGCCAAAATTACAAACTTCTTCTTTGAAACGCCTCAATATGACAAAAAATTACCAATATTTTTTTCCTCCTATAATATGCACAAATTAAAAGTATTAAATAATAATAAAATTTCAGCTGCCACGGGTCCCGGTATCTGCATCATCCTGGCCTCTTACTCAGGCTGTAACACAACCCTCGCTGTATCCTGGTTCATTGCCGCTATGACGCTCATGGGAGCTTACTACAGTGGAATGAAGATTAATGCTTTGGACATCACGCCTAACTACGCTGGTACCACCACCGCTTTGGTGAACGGTATAGCTGCTATATCCGGCATCATCTCACCGTATTTGATTGGACTATTAACACCGCAAGTAAGTAAATAGATTAATTTAGTAATTTGTAATATTGACGGTTTCAGTAAATTGTACGTAACACAGACTTAATGGTCTCGTGTATTTTGCTCAGCTTAGGTACAACATTTGCCAATGTATCTTTGTGTTTTAAATGCATTGAACTTCAGAGAACAATAACGTTTATAACACAAACATAACGAACAACATGAATGCATGTCGTATTAAGAAACGAACGAAATTCAAGCTATGTAGAGTACACTTAAGTCAAATAAAACAAGGTAAATAAACACTCAACTTAACTAACTTCATTAGAAATAATTAACGCGTAAAACCACGTATTGTTTACTTCATTAAAACTTTATTTTCAGTCAACCCTTAAACAATGGCGAGTGGCGTTCTGGGTTTGTCTCGGGGTGTTGGTAGTCACCAACGTGGTTTACTTGCTGTTCGCGAAAGGTGAACAACTCTGGTGGGATGACGTCAAGAAACATGGCTACCCTGAAGGTTGGAAACATGGTGCCTTACCCATGAGACAACAGGATTCTGAGGAACCTAAAAAAGAAGAAAAGAGCGAAAAGAGCGAAAAGAAATGATTTTCTAACGACTGACTCTAGTGTAAATATTATTTATTAATACAATAATTTATAAGTAAGGAACGATTTCTCTTGGCGTTTGTTTGTATGTATGATATGTTTTGTTAATAAAAAATGAAAATTAATTGGTGTTTTATTTGTTTTTTGTAATACCTAATAATAATTCCTATGGATCAATATCAGTGGGAAGTATTATATTATATACAAAACTCAAATTTGCTCATTAGCTGTAATATTGTATATTATAGTGTATAACGTCTTAACATAATATTACACTAGCTTATTGCGAGCGGCTTCGCTCGCAAAAAAACATAACAAATGATTTACTACAAGCGTTCTCAAGAAAAACTCTATTAAAAAAACCTCATCAAAATCCGTTGAGAAGTTCTAAAGATTATACGTACATAGAGACGGACGGACAGTGACAGCGACTGTTTTTTTTACTATGTAGTGATTATTTTTTTCCACTTTTACACATTTCAATATACAATTATTTATTTTTGAAGCATCGGAAACAAATTCATTTTAAGATTTGAACGCCTTTTCGATAACTCATATCAATGCAAACTATAAACAACATAACTATATATTTTTTGCAGTATTTTCACATTTTCTCTTCGCTGAAGATTTTTATATGTATAAAACAATATGAATAAAGTATTATGGGGATAAAGTATTATACATAATATAAGGAAAGCAATAGCTTTAATAAAACCCCATGGTCGGTTTTCCAAAGCTCTTAAAGGCCATTATTGTGTACAGAGCAATATTCGCGTTATATGAGTTTCTAACTGTATTTCAAGATTCTGCTACTCTGTAATAATTCTGTATCTTATTATTATAAGTATACAAAAATTGACCTAATTTAGTAAAGCATACCTAGTAAAAGTAGATGTGAATATTATGCGATTATAGTTCATTATTATTACATATTGATATTATAATATGTAGTAAACACCACTTTTAAGCTTTCTATGTTATTGTTTTGGTGGTTCTGGTTACCTGGTAGAGATGGCTTTGTAGCTATAAGGTCGCCTATTGGGCAACTTGTGTTCATTCCGTATTTTATATTTTTATTTTGTTGTGTATAATAATTAATTGATTAATTCATTCATCGTTTGATAGATAGCTCTTTTTTATTTTTTGAAAACAACAAGTCAACAAAAAGTTTAATTTTGGATTTTTTGTAAATATTGCTTAAATTGAAACTGTTTCATCAATAAGTAAATAATACGCTCATTTCAACCATTAATTTATTCGTAGTAGAATATTTTTAATAGAATTTCTAGTGGATAGTATGAGACTATACTCATCTAAATATGGCATAATATTAATTCGACTTATGCTTGCTTTGCTTGACTAGTTTTCCGTCCACGGTTTTACGCGCGTCGTCAAAGGAAATTCCGCTAATGTATACAAAAAAAAAAAACACAAAATCTCCGTTCACAAAAAAACAAAAAGAGTTCAAAATCAGTTCAGTAGTATTTAAGAACATCGCTAACAATTCGGGAGACCTATGATAAAAGATGCACACAAAATGTTATACCTACGATTTGTTTTACAAAGAGAACATAATTCATATTAAAGGATACATTTTGTTAAATAAACATAGACTATCAAATAGCGGCAAATTGACGTATTTAAAAAAATATCTGCCGTGTCATGGGTTTACGTATTATTGATATCGCATGCCAAAACAAGAAATATTTAGATCAATTCAGAAAAACCTTACTTTTATCCGCAGTGTTATCAGCTTCAGATAAAAGTATTTCACTTTAATCCACTTAATGTTTTGTAGTTGTCGAATATTGCAACTCGGATTAGGACTTTTCCTTGGAATAGTAACAATAATATCGTCTTTTAATAATAAGTTTAACTTGATCCAGAAACAGCATATTCTGTGCTCTCTCTAGGGAACTCCTGAGCCGTATAAAGTACAAACATAAACTTTTGTTTACGTATCGCATTTAGAAGTACATAAGTCGTTGATAATGAATTTTCTGCTTGATCAGAACTGGCTTCCATCAATTCCTTCATAGTTGTTGGATTTAACACGATACTTCATCAATACATAGTATAAAACAAAGTCGCTTTCTCTGTCCCTATGTCCCTATGTATACTTAAATCTTTAAAACTGCGCAACGGATTTTGATGCTGATTGTCTTAATAGACAGAGTGATTCAAGAGGAAGGTTTTAGTATATAATTTATTAGGTATTAGATAAAGCGGGCGAAGCCGCGGGCGGAAAGCTAGTATAAGTATATAGTCTGAATAAGGACGTCACGTTTCGTCTAAATGGCATCAAAAGCTCGATTTAACGGCTAAATTCGTTCAGCTATATAAATATGCTTGACTTACTTGATCCTACTTAGTTTACACACTTTTTAATTAGTACGAAGGAAGAAGAAAGCTTCAGTAATAATTACTTCTCTATTCTCAACACCATGTCTCAGTCATGATGTTTTAAATGTATTCAATTCCTGAAATAATATTTTAGTAACATACTGTAAATCACAGAAAAGAACATTGCAATTGAACACGTTTTATTATTCGCATAAGTAACGTCTGCAATACGCCGTTTTCATTCTATAACATTTAGTTTTAAATTCGTTGTATCTTATTAACGTCAGTCTTAGTAGCGTCAATTGAATATTGCCTAGCCTCGTAATGCCGGCTTTCATTGAATTCTTCAATTTGTATCTTGAAGTTATATTTATCTCAATTCAACTTGAAAGCAAAATTTATCAGATCCCCTGTCACGTTGTCTTATAGACACGCGCTTGATAGTGTCATCTGTGCTACTTACTACATAAATTTTAGTACAGAAACAAAAATACAGAGATATGGTGTATTGACGTTAACCATACGTAACTACACATTCAGTATAAATTGTTATTTTGTGACATAAAGAAGATTATGAGGATTTAACGGTCACTGGATTGGTTTAGACAATGACGTTGACGGGATGGAGGCTTGTTATGAACAGAGGTAATTAACTTCATGTTTTATTGATAAATAATTGAACTCGTATCTTACGATAAACTGCTTTTTAACGTTTTGTGGGTTTTAATGTTGTACAAAACACAAGTCCTTAAATGTTTATTATATCTCTTACTAGCTTTCCGCTCACGGCTTCGCCCGCGGAGTTAAGAAAAGCCCGCATAGTTTCGTTCCCGTTTGATATACGATAAAATCTATCCTTATAGCCTATCTCAGGGTTCTCAGGGTCTGTTCTCATCCAAATCGGTTCAGTGGTTGAGACGTGAAGAAGAGACAGACTGAGACAGACATATTACTTTACGTTACTTTCGCATTTACATTATTTAGTTAGAATGCTTATATTCATCATTATAAAACATCTTTAATTAACGGATTTAGGACTAACAATAATCGTAACTAATTATCCTTTTTA
>CAJQZM010006804.1:0-18901 GCA_907164665.1 Colias nastes | reverse complement strand
GTTACGGAATAATCGCCTGTGCACACTTAACGATTACACCCTGTATATATATCAAAATGAAACCCGTTTCGCGTTGTCACTTATATTCCTTGAAGTACGAGGATTGTTCTTATGTAGAGAAAACGTAATTAATATGTACCACGGGCGAAGCCGGGGCGGACCGCTAGTTAGAAATAAAACAAACTAAAATATTAGTTAAAAAAATTGAATTATTGTGTGTTAACTATTTATATTGTGTATTACGGCTTCATAAACTCCTTCATTTTATTAAGATATCTGAATCACTCTGAATCCAATATCAAACACGCTAAGTATATCTACTCCATACAGAATTTCTGTACTTGTCTACTTCAAGTATTAGTCTATGGTTAGTAACATGTTAATCAAAATTGTTACCGAATACACTCAAAATGTAGGTCATATCAATCTAGGACCAGAACTTGGAGATGAAGAAACTGACATTAGCAGTTTAAATTCGATTTTAGTGTTTCTAAACGTTTCATAGACAACAGATACAAAATGCCAATATGTGATACACTGCGTATTAATTACACAGATAATCTATCCATAAACACAGCTGTAGGTACCTATGAAATAAAAAAATGATTACGCAACAAATTGAAAACATCAAATGAAAGTGTTAATTTCAAGCCCACTTGAATCTTGAATAACTCAACGACGCTGCATAAATAGCGAATTCAAAACCTTGTTTATTATAAATGCAATTTTAAAGTTCGCAATGAAGCCGTTGAAAAGCGAACAGCTGAAAATGGCGGGAACGTTTGAAAGGTCGCGGTGTGAGGTAATGGCGGGCTTTTTGTTTTCTCTTTTTTTCTTTTTTTTTCACAGGTACCGCGAAAAAGTAACCGGCCACTGTGTAAAAAGTTTTCACGTTTAAATGGTAAATGTGTTGTTGAAATGGAAGAAATTATTTTTAACAGCTGCTGTGTTAGTGCTTTGTTGTGTTTTACGCGAGTATTATACAATCTGATGAATTAATTTATTAATTACATGCATAATAATATTTTATGTTTGGAAAAATTATTTAGATTAATTGAAACATGTAGTAGGTACTGGTTGGATTAAGATAATAACTGTTAATGATTTGAAAAATAACTTACAATAAATAGGTCAAACCGAGTGAACAGAAAGGGGGGATAGAGGATGTTTTTGATGCGATATTCTTATAACAAATTAATATACAGAAAAATAATTGTTATAACGTAATTTTAAACTAGCTCTCGGACTATCAGGGTAAATGTACTTAAACACGCCCAGGTGTTTTATCAAGATTGTAGCCAGCAATAATTTCCAACATTACCTTGCTTGTTTTGGAATTTTAACACAATTTTTAAAAAGAAAATTGCGAACCTGCGGCCAAAGGAAGCATTTCTGTAGCTTATGTGTTAATCTCGTTCTCGTAAATGATATGCTACACCCCTGCCAAGTAAATTCGTTCCGTGGGTTTCGTGTAAAAGAGTGACAAACATACATCTTTCCTCGAAAACTTTAGCATTTATAATATTAGCAGGACAGATTATACTAATATTATAAACCTGAAGAGTTTGTTAGTTTGAACGCGCTAATCTCAGGAACTACTGGGCCGATTTGAAAAATTATTTCGGTGCTAAATTATTAGCCCATTTATCGAGGAAATAAACTTGTTCCTTCTTTTGATAAATACGCATCCAAGGGCTAACAATAATATTTACACATTGGTAGTAATTCGAAGCTATGTGTAATATTCGTGTTACAATGCTGCCACTTTTCGGGAAGTGTTTACCAAAATATTGTTATTTTATCGAAGTTTGATATATTTTGTATTTCATTTACATATTACGATAGAACTGCATTAATTGTTATTTTTCTATATCAATAGCTACAATAGCCGTATACAGGGTGTAATCGTTAAGTGTGCACAGGCGATTATTCCGTAACTATTGCAGATATCAAAAAACTTTAAACTGATACCTATCGAAAGTACTTAACCTAATGAGTAAAATGGCCGTAATAATTTTTTAAAAATAAAACGATAAATATGTATCTAAAAAATTAACTTTAAACCCTCCCATACATTTAGTAGGTATGAGATATGAATATCCCATGTACCTAGGTACATTTAATATGAAAGACTTTAGCTTTTTCTTTCTTTTTTTGGTTTTCTGCTTTAATTACTTCGCAAATTTGAATGGAAGTGTATTTAGAAACTGTAAATAGAGCTCCTCATTGTATTGCACAATAAGGATGTCACTTCCAAAATCTGCTATGAATACAAAATGTATGGGAAATAAAATGTATGGGAGCGTTTAATGTAACATTTTTGTATATTTCTCGTTTTATTTTTAAAAATTTATTATGGCCATTTTACTCATTAGGCTAAGTACTTTCGATATCAGTTTAAAGTTTTTTGATATCTGCAATAGTTACGGAATAATCGCTTGTGCACACTTAACGATTTCACCCTGTATATTGTATGTATACCTGATTATTACATACTAGCTTTCTCTGAGAATAATATGTTTCACGTCGGGAAAAAGTACCTATCCTATAAATATCTCTAGCAAGACAAGGAAATTTCAGACACAAAAATCGTATCATAGAATCACTCCGTAGTGACGTAAAAGCAAGACAAACAAACTTACTTTCGCTTTTATTACTAAGTAAGGATTACATACTTTATTATTAATCCTAATAATTATTTTAGAGTCTACTCAAAAAAATACATACTTATACACGAACATCACGTTATAAACTTGATATAATTTATTGTAAAACAACCACACATTGCAAAAAGCAATAGCCAATAAAACACATTCAAATTGCGCGTTTTTACGACGCTCACATGCCAGGTGTTCGATTTATTTTTAAATTTGTAATGTGACATAATGTCAACTGTCAAAACAGCGCGCTCTATTTTCGTCGGGAATCGGTCGTCGACATCTTTGCCTACTAACCTTTCGGAGTATCGCGAAATCTGTCTATCTCTTTCCTACTTATACACATGCTATATACTTACGCATCTCTGTCTAGCTCATTAGACGGATTCTCAGAGTCAGAATACATTTTGTTGCGTAGTTATTTCTAAGCAAATTGTTTTCGTGGCGCCTGTTTATTGTTATGTTTTGAATACATTTCTATTTTGTATTATGTATTATATAAATGAGACTGAAATTTTTCATTGCGTTAATTGTTTTACACAATAATAGCTGAACCTATTTGGCCCTATATTTATGTATGTGTCAAATCAATACTTAGTAAAAAACAAAGTAGCTATCGTAGTCTGTCCGTCCAAAGTCCGTCCCTAGGTCCCTACTCCCTATGTATGCTTACATCTTTAAAACTACGCAACCCATTTTGATGAGGTTTTTTTGAATAGATAAATAGAGTGGTTTTTGAGGAAGGTTAGTCTATAATTTATTAAGATTTCTACATTCTTAGTTTAAGAACTAACACAATGTTTGTTAAGACAAACTATGTGTAAAAGTCCCTCGGTTTTCGAGATATTCGACATTTTCGCAAATTCAATTAAATTACAGTTTACACCCTTTGCTACTGTTTTGGTGGCAAAACTTCAAATTGAGGAATGTTTATGTAGAATTCGTCCGTGATCCTTGCATAGTATCATTAATAGTACCTATCCGGAAAGATGCGCTAACAAATATTTAAATGTATGACTAGCTGTGCCCCGCGGTTTAACCCACATTGCTCCGCTCCTATTGGTCTAAGCGTGATGATAAATAGCCTATAGCCTTCCTCGATAAATGAGCTATCTAACACCAAAAGAATTTTTCAAATCGGACCAGTACTTAGTTCCCGAGATTAGCGCGTTCAAACAAACAAACAAACACTCTTCAGCTTTATAATATTATAGTATAGATTAATTTATTGGAGATAAGACTCTTGCAAGATTTTAAAATATGTAAATTAATGTTATATTGTTATCACAAATAATATAATATTATACACGATTGTTATGATTTTAAAAGATCAACTACCTTATGGAGTTTCTTGCCGGTAATTGCTCTTTATAGAAACTGCTTTCCGAACCGGTTATTATTATTCTGTATTTTGACGATTCAGAAGCGCTTCGACGAAGGGCGCATTCATATTTTTTGTAATATATTATGCTAATCCAATCTAGTATTAAAACAACAAAAAAAAACTGCCCGTTTCATTAAGATTTCGAAATTACACACTGTATTTCCAGTATTTAAAACAATATAAATTCCTAATACAATGAATTATACAATGAGGCTTACTTTAAAGTATTTTTTTAATTCCTTGAGAGACAATGACAAAAGAACAACGACAGCGAATGCT
Organism: Colias nastes; assembly: GCA_907164665.1. Taxonomy (NCBI): domain Eukaryota; kingdom Metazoa; phylum Arthropoda; class Insecta; order Lepidoptera; family Pieridae; genus Colias; species Colias nastes. Next base: position 14,581 of record CAJQZM010006804.1, on the reverse strand, counting down.
TATAATATAATTCTCGGAATAATTCGGTTACTAATCGCCCTAGCGATAAGAAGCCGATTGTATATCTATCCTGCTCTCTCATGCGATGAGTGAAAAGGAAAGAGGGTTCAATCAATGACACACGTCTGACACGACATCTTTCCAGTTTTTGGACTAAGCGTCAGTGTGCTGTCAAACTACGCCCGTGCAACATCATTTTATTTGATTTGTATTGAAGTTCATAGATTTGTGCTGTGATTTATGACTTTACATCTAGTGAATTTCTAATTTAGTTTAGCGATTTTGTTCTGTGATTTTTTGCTTGATTTACGTTGTTATTTGAGTTTTCTTGCAATGTCTGAGTTGTACACTTCTTCTGACTATGCTCGAATGCATTTGATTTATGGCGAATGTGAGGGTGACGCTAAACGAGCTGCAGAAGTGTATCGGGAAAGATTCCCGAATGCCAAACATCCTGACCATCGAGTGTTCACTAGCGTACATAATGCATTCATAGAAGGAAGGACACCAGGAACCAGTATTGAACCTGAACACAGTGAAGACGATGATCTTGAGGATTCTATAGCAAGACCCACAGGCGTTTCAGGTAGAAATGAACATCCATATAATTATCGGCTCGTCCAATGTTTGCTACCAAGAGACTGTTCTGCGAGAGTTAAATTCTGCAAAAACATGCTTAGCCAATTAAAAAATGATCCGGAATTCTTCTATAAAATTCTATGGAGCAATGAAGTGACGTGCGGGGAGAACGGATATTTTAATATGCACTATCTGAATAGCTTTCAGTTCACTGACCCTTTAACCGAAGAAGACAGTTCTGAGTATACAGTAAACTTTTGGACTGGTATCCTAAACGGCAACGTCATCGGTCCGTTTGAATTGCCAGAAACATTAACTGCAGAAAGCTATTTGGCTTTTTTAAAACACGATCTTCCAACTCTATTGGAAGACGTTTCGTTAACAGATCGTGGAAGAATGTGGCTGCAGCACGATGATTGTCCCGCCCATAATTCCCGTAGCATTCGAGACCATCTCGATGAAATGTATCCCCAAAGATGGATCGGGCGGTTTGGAACAATAGTGTGGCCACAACGATCGCCAGATCTTAACCCACTCGACTTTTTCTACTGGAAATGCGTCAAAGACATGGTCTACGAAGATCCAATTACTTCAGTGGAGCAGATTCGAGAGCGTGTGCAAATTGCTGCTCAAAAAATTACTAAAATGAAACATGCAAGCAAATTAAAACGGTCGTTCATTTTAAGGTGTGAAGCATGTATAACAGCTAATGGTGGCCGTTTTGATCACTTTTTGTAAATTTTAATTTAATAAAACATTACTTTTATATTGATATTGTCTTTCATTTAATCCCAAACACATTTAAATTTATTTAGTACTAGCTACGCTTCGCGGTTTCACCCGCGTGGCACCGCTCCTGTTGGTCTTAGCGTAATGATATGTAGTCTATAGCCTTCCTCGATAAATGGGCTATCTAACACCGAAATAATTTTTCAAATCAGTCCAGTCGTTCTTGAGATGAGCGCGTTCAAACAAACGAACAAACAAACTCTTCAGCTTTATAATATTAGTATAGATTTAAATTTATTTAATTTTATGTAAATAAGTTTGTCGAAAATCTCGAAAGCCGAGGTACTTTTACTAAACATCATCGTCCCATAGGTTTGCAGGCACTATGTATATTATTATCCATTGATTACGCTACACCCTTCTATATATACTTCTATACAAATAATATAAAGCGAGTTTGTTTGTTTCAACGCGCAATCTCAAGAACTACTTACTGGTCTGATTTGAAAAATTCTTTTGGTGTTAGACAGCCCATTTATCGAGGAAGGCTATAGGCTATACAATCATCACGCTAAGGCCAACAGGAGCGTAGCCACGCGGGTGAAACCGCGAAGCGCAGCTAGAATAACTGAACCGATTTCAGCAATTTTCACCGTTGGATACGTGATGCTGTATATGTATGGATGTGGTAGACCGCTAGTCTTAAATAACTTGGAAAACACAGTTTTAGTATTTAACAATACCATACCTATAAACAATAATTATAAAGATCACTTAATCACTTGCACAATGAAAAGGCCACCCTTTTTACTATACGTTTTGATAATATATTTAATACTTTAGTTATTTCTTGTAGGTATGTTACATTAAATTCCCTTCATAACATGGACATATTAAAGAGAATTTTGCTATTTCCTAATTCATGCATCTTTCTGATCAAAACAGAAATAAGCTGTACCCAGCTAGTTAAAATTTCAAAAAATATTTCTATAATCTAGGTACTAGGTTTCCGCCTACAGCTTCGCCCGCTTTGTTTAAAACCTAATAAATTATATTATACTAAAACCTTCCTCGAGAATCACTCTATCTATTTAAAAAAAGTAGTTTTAAAGATTTAAGCATACATAGGGAATAGGGACAGAGAAAGCGACTTCCTACTCTTACTGATATTATAAATGCGAAAGTTTATGAGGATGGATGTGTATGTTTGTTACACCTTCACGCAAACACTGCTGAACCGATTGCAATGAAATCTAGTACACATATAGAGGGTAACTTTGATAAACACATAGGATTTTCCCGGAAATCCCACGGGAACGCAAACTATGCGGGTTTTTCTTTGAAAACGCGGGCGGAAAGCTAGTTGTTTTATACTTTGTAGTGATAGTGATAACGAAAACATCATGGCGACAACACATATAAAATAGCATTGCAATCTCATTAAATATTGATGGGACGAAACAAAGATTCTCACAGTAAGGTTTCAAATCTAATTATTTATGCATAAGCCAAGTATTTTACGGTCGAAGTTAAACCTACACTATTGTAGGGCTTGATAAATTTTGCAAACTCATTCTCTCTACTAAGGTATGCATTGAACGTAAAAATAAGGTTGCTGTAGTAAAATAATGTAGATTGTGTACGAATTTTTAGTAAGCCTTGTCGTGTATTTTGATTCAAGAAACTTTTAAATTTGTATTTATTACTGGCAGTCCAACCCGGCTTCGCTCGTGGTACCTACATGTTTACGTTTTCTCTCCATAAGAACCATCCTAGTACTTCAAGGAATGTTATAAAAAATGAAATAACGACAAAATCGTTTCAGCTGTTCTCGACATTTGCACTTAATATTATAGATTAGAGTAGTTAAAATGAGTGGTATACAAAATAGCATATCATTCTGTTTTTTTTATGTACATATACAATACTAGCTGTTCCCCGCGGTTTCACCCGCATTGCTCCGCTCCAGTTGGTCTTAGCGTGATGATACAATATAGCCTATAACCTTTCTCTATTGGTTATGGGTTATCTAACACCGAAAGAATTTTTCAAAGCGGACCAGTAGTTTCTGAGATTAGCGCGTTCAAACAAACAAACTCTTCTCTATATAATATCATCTGCACTGCGGGTAAAACCGCGGGGCACAGCTAGTAAAAAATAAAGCTGTCTCATGACCCTGAATTTCTAAATGACAAAATTTTCACATTGTGTATTTTCTCCTTTATTTTTCTTCAAAGTGCAAAATGCTTGAAAAAAACTTTTAATTTTGTATAGATTATAAAAAAATAAACTTTAATTTCAGGAATGTCCCGAAGGCGTGGTGCACGAAGAGTCCTTCAAAGATATATACGCGAAATTCTTTCCACATGGCAGTGAGTTATCTATCTTTCATATATTCTTATCTTTTTCTTTTTAAAATGTTAATTGTAAAAGGGTATGGCTATAGTAACTGTAGACGTTCCAGGGCCTGAAACGAAAAATATATGGAATGGCATTTATTTTTTTTTGTCTGTTTGTTTTAAATAATCTCCTAAATTGCTAGACTTCGATTTTAACAGGTTTTTCTGCATAGCTACCTAATGTTAAAAATAAAATTTTAAAGTTTATCTCAATTTGAGTTAATAATCGAAAAGCTGAGACGAATCAGCTAGTATTATTATAAAATGTACACTACAAACAAAACAATAGAAGAGTAGATATTATGTAATATATTACATTAGCAAAAATTGGTTGTCTGTAAAGTCGGTTTACTGACGATAGTTGAACGTGACAACGTCCGATTGTGCTTCTTTGTCGCTCGTTCCGCGCTCTCGCTCGCACTTCAAGCCTTACATGGAACGCCTCAGATGAGTCAGAGTGAGGTAACGCCGCATGAGTCATGTTTTTTCGTGCGTGCAGCCGGCTTTATCGAATTATAAGACGTTATCACGTCAAAAGTTACTTTATTTATAGAAAGAATCCATACAATTACAAGTATCAATCTGAAATATATTTATAGTTAAGTTTGTTTGTTTTAACTATGTACTAGTACAGACGGCCTCCTTGGTACAGTGGTTGACGCGTGAGCGTAGAACCGAATGGGCCTGGGTTCGATTCCCGATGGGGACAAAGGAAAAATATGTCTCGGTCTGGTAGGACACAGAAAGCTGATCACCTACTCGTCCCTAAAGAAAAACCGATCAGTAAAACAGATGTAACACTCGGGACATTTGGACCAGACACGGGACTTCACTTTAGTACAAATTGCATTTAAAATCCGTTTAAATTTAAATTTAAAAACGTAAAATCAAAAATATACTTCGTTGAAATTTAATATGTACTAGCAAACCGGGCGAACTCCGTTTCGCCACCAGAGACACATTTTCTTTGCTATAAACCTCACGGAGCCCGAGGCCTTTCCAACGAATGCAAAACCGTGGAAATCGGTTCGTGCGTTCTGGAGTTATAGCGTCAGGAAGGAAAACCCGACTTATTTTTATATAGTAGATTTAAAATTTAAATGCGTAATATCAAGAATATACTAAGATAAAATTAAATATTTAAATTTATTTTTATACTTTTTCAGATTCAGCGCTATACGCCCATTATGTCTTTAAAGCATTTGACGTTAACTGCAGCGGGGCTATAAGTTTCAGGGTAAGTATTATTATTTATATATTATGTATATTAACTATTTCTCAAATTCACATTATTAAAAAGACATATAGACAAAGTACACAATAAAAATTGAAACTCTACAAAGGTTAATAAAGTTGATTGCTGATTATCAGCGCTGTCAGGTTTTGGACAGTATTTGCTGAGACGCAACTTTTTGCTTATCCAGTTTCAACGTAAGTTTATTTTTCATTTTGACATTTCATAAATAAAAATAACAAAACTATGAGGGTCAGTCTTGAGTGCTGAATATCAGCACTGTCCATACTTTCGGGTATTCATAAACATGTGCAGAGAACTGCAGTATAGTAACTATTTCTCTGCACGCTACACACTACACAAGTGGATACTGTATAGCTTCTACAGACTAAATTATTTTTTTTACTTAGTTTTATATACTAGCAATAAGGAAAAACAACGTCGTTAGCCCATCACTACATAGTATAAAACAAAGTCGCTTTCTCTGTCCCTATATCCCTATAAACTCAAACTCAAACATTTATTTATTCAATTAGACTTCTTCGAGAAGCACTTTTGAAACGTCAATACATATTTTTAACATTTACCACCGATTCGGAAAGCAGTATCTATGGAGAAGAATCGGCAAGAAACTCCATAGTTGCTTATTTTAGTATTACAATTTAATTTTACAAAATATGTAAGTAACTGTACGTATACAGGGTGTAATCGTTAAGTGTGCACAAGCGATTATTCCGTAACTATTGCAGATATCAAAAAACTTTAAACTGATATCGAAAGTACTTAACCTAATGAGTAAAATGGCCATAATAATTTTTTAAAAATAAAACGAGAAGTATCCAAAAATGTTACATTAAACGCTCCCATACATTTTATTTCAGAAAACCAAAAAAAGAAAGAAAAAGTTAAAATCTTTCATATTAAAATGTACATGGGATATTCATATCTCATACTAAATGTATGGGAGGGTTTCAAGTTATTTTTTTAGATATTTCTCGTTTTATTTTTAAAAATTTATTATGGCCATTTTACTCATTAGGGTAAGTACTTTCGATATCAGTTTAAAGTTTTTTGATATCTGTAATAGTTACGGAATAATCGCCTGTGCACACTTAAGTGTGCACACTTAACTGTGCACACTTAAGGGTGTAATCGTTAACGATTACACCCTGTATATTATCATAATATGTCAAAGAACTGTCCTGTGGTTTTTACGCGACAACCCTCCATGGGTTTTTATCTTCCATATATTCCTTAATGCTGTAATAGGCTCTCTGAACTAATACGTTTTTTACATAATTTTTAAATTTATCACTACTAAACTCTTTAATACTATGAGGACATAATTAATTTAATATAGATATATACATATATGTGCATGTATCCCTATAGCTATAATATATTATGTATATTCTTAAATCTTTAAAACTACACAACGGCAGTTTTTTTAATAGATAGAGTGGTTCTCGAGGAAGGTTTGAGTATATAATTTATTAGCTTTTAGACAAAGCGAGCGAAGCCGCGGCGTATTTCCAAACTATACAAGGCCAGCACGCAACGGTGTGAAACTAATCACGTATAGTTTGGAAATAACTTTTTTACAAACCTCTTCCAATCTATAAAACAGCAGTACGCAAATACTCGCGTATACTTTGTAGTGAAGTAAGTAAGAATAGCGTTTCAAAACATACAGCGCCAGCCGCCAGTATGCATGCGGACTAATCGTGTATGTTTCGGAGTAAGCGCGGCGTCTTTCCATTGCTCGCGTTTATATTATTGTATTGCTGTTTTTAAATCTATTATTACAATGCATACACGAATATTGCGTACTGATCGTGTATAGTTTGTATCGTGGATGCTTGCGTCTTCGTTCCCGACTATACTACATGACTTACTTACAATTGACAATAGTGCTAAAAGTAAAAATCTAATAAGTCCAGAATAAGACTGTTGCGAGGCGACGGAGCCCCGCTTCGCGGGGCTCCTATTTTAGTGTCGTTAAAAAAAACAACAACCTAACCTAACCCACACCCTTATCTGTTACCTATTTATTTGCCTAAGCTTACCTAATAATATTTTTATTCCATATTTTACTGAATCAATAATAATCAAGGAGAATAAAAGTAGATAGATATAGCTGTACAAGTCTATGATTACCTATATATTTATTATTTCGTTCAAGTGTAAGTGGTGTAGTATATTAAGTTATATTTTGCGTACTGATCGTGTATAGTTTGGAACGAAGACGCAAGCATCCGCGTTACAAAGTATACGCGATCAGTACGCAAAATGCGTGTATATATTGTAATCACAGACTTAAAAACAGCATTACAATATGTATATACACGAGCAGTTTCCTATGGTTGCGTTCTGGCTATGTATAGTTTGGAAAGACGCGAAGCCGCGAGCGGAAAGCTAATTTATCATAAAATACAAGTAAAAAATAAATCTCTGGTACGTTACGACGCTCTCCAGTACTTTAGTGTCGTTTCGCTGAAACATAATCTTTTGCTTCCCTTGGGAATATCATAGTACCAGTACAGTAACTTATTATTTATTAGCTATCCGAGCGCAGCATCGTACCTACATTTCGTAACAAATTATATACTAAGACCGACCAACCCAAACGGTCAATCAAAATAATGAAAAAATAAATATCATATATGTAGTCTTAATTGAATAATTATTATAATTTACTGAATAATTTTAATCAATAAATTCATATATCTACTAAAATACTGAAAAAGAAGGAACTGAAAATATTTTATTTTTATTTGTTATGATAACATATTCGATATTTTTTATAGAATAAGCTGTACTTAGATTACAAAAAAGAAGCTGTAAGAATGTTATATTCAATTATATTATTTAAAAATGTGTATCATAATGTCAATTATTGGAATGTCATTTCTGACACATCACACAGATTAAAAATTCCTTTTCCCGCGCTATTTACTATCCGTGGTTGCAGGTGACAATTTGCGGCGACATTCCCGGCCGACCGAATTATAATACCTCCAATGCTAACCACAGGGAATGGCGATTATTACGAAATTTGCACTGAAATATTTCAATATAACACTGGAATATTTCTAGAAAATATTCACACGTGAAAATTAAAAATTAACACAACAAGAATTACTTGATGGTTAATTTTATCCTTTTCAACTTAAAAAAGGGTTAATAATATACCTCTCTTTTCTCTTTTAGCTTCGTATTTTCAAGGGTTATCTATAACACCTCAAACGTCAATACAAACCTATATTTTTGGCACAATACATAATTTTATTTTTATTATTAATTGCAATAGGGGTTTTATTTTGTAACGTAACTTCTACATAGACAAGTAGGCCGAAACAAATGGCAGAGGAATAAAAAAAAATTATAAAAATAAAAACCTTTATTTGACTCTCTCACAAGGGTTTAAAATTTGACAATGAATGAAAAATACACATAATATATTAGGCAACCTTATGAGAGCTGGTGCCCGAAGTGGGTTCTGTAGAACCTGTGGTACGGGTCACCAGGCCCCACTTAGTATATCCAAAATACAATGTAGCAGTCGTATGGAATAGAAAACGCTAAGGAAAAGAAACTTCTTTCACTAATTTTTGACATAAGTTCTTGACATTTTGGTAATGGTTCGGTCACACTACCAACGAAGACGACGACCACGACCAAAATTCCCATCCAGCCGAAATATGTTCAAAATAAAATATTAAAATTTCCCGTCATTCGATAGCGGATTCTATTCCTTTGCGTTTTGACATTTGTAGGTTTAGAGACATTTATTCAAAGAATTTTTACAATTCACTTAATTCTAATTCAATAGTGTTAACATTAATAAACTTGTACACCTTGACAAAAAAAGTTAAAAATTTGCGGGTGAGTGGAGAACTACTCTGTACAATAATATCGTCTTATGACGGTATGGCTGTGTTCGTAGGGAATGCTAACGCGGATATAAATCAACTAAATGTGACATCGAGTGCATGAACTAAAATAAATATTAATCGTAAGTTTATTTAAACATTTAGTGTAAATGACTTAACTATTTAAATTAATTTTATTAATACAATCTTTTTTTTTATATATAATATATATGTTTATATTATAATAATTCATAATATGTTATAATGATTTTTACTCTTTTGATTATTTTTAAATATATACTTTATTTGTCTCGGCCTGCAGATAAGTTATAACACTTTCAACAACCCTCATTTACATTTGGGGTTACAAATCTCCAACTTTCCTAAGTAAATAGCTTACTCCCTTAGATTCGACAATACATTGCAGTTTTCCTCATTCGTAACATTTAATGTTCTTGTTGTGATCCAACACGGTCTTTGGGAAACAAACATCGTCTTGACCTACTTATGTTAGCGTATATGTACTTATATTATACCTAATGTTTTATTGCCTTCGCAAACTTTGGGAATAACAATGTGAACTTTATCTACATATTTGTTATAGTTTTTTTATCTGTATCTTGAATATATGTTTGACAAAACTACTTTCCTGGAGTAATTTTTTATATTCAATTTGGTCCAAGCGGAGGCATAAAATCTATAGATAATAAAAAAGGAAATCTATGATAATTCGATGTTCTTGGCTATTTTTATTTAAGTACTAGCTGCTCCGCGCGGTTTCACCCCCGTAGCTCCACTTCTGTTGAACGTAACATGATGTTATACTTATAGCCTTCCTCGATAAATGGGCTTTAACACCGAAAGAATTTTTCAAATCGGACCATTAGATCCCGAGATTAGCGCGTTCAAACAAACAAACTCTTCAGCTTTATAATATTAGTATAGATTCTGTTTATTTAAGGTCAAAATAACAAACTCAAACGAAAATAATACCATAATATTATGTCAGCCTAGCTCTTCTAGTATCTTAGCAATATAAGAACAGAACGTAACAAAATATAAGAATATTGTCATGTATTAATTTTTACATCTGTCCGTCTGTGTCTAGTCTAGAAAGCTGCATTTATTTTAATGGGACTTTCACTTGGAATTTGAGGAAAAGGCACCATGTTTAATTTTTATTGCAAATTTCCTAATGTATCGGAATTCACTCCGAAATATCATCCTTACCCCTCCCAAGCACTACTTTTTTAAATAACATAGTAAGCAATAGACCTGCCGCTCTACATCGGAACGGAACAATATTGTTTGCCCAAAAATAAAACCGTATTTTACTCGGGAAATAAATATATCTAACCTCTTGCAAGCGTTAGTTTCATCCATAACATAGCAAGCTACCTTTCTAAGTCAATAATCATCAAATCTGAGAAAATATTGTTTGCCCAAAAAATAAAAAACGTAACTTGCCTCTTGCGGGACGCACCTGCGACGCAATATAGCCTTAGCCTTCATAGCATCTTGGTTGTAAAAATGCAAAAGTTTTCGCTAAAAATGCCTCTTGCTGTTATATTATGTATGATGTTGGATAGTTCATAAAAGGTATTTTTTTAAGTAGATATTTTTTCCGTCTGTGTTTTGGCCATTTAGCATTCGAGTACATATTATGGGAATTAAAAAGTAAATTACTACATAGTATAAAACAAGTCGCTTTCGCTGTACAAAGGGACATAGCCCTTTGTATTAAAACTACGCGAAGGATTTTGATGCAGTTTTTCAATAGATAGAGTGATTCAAGAGGAAGGCTTTAGTATATACCTAATTTATTAGGTTTTAGACAAATCGGGCGAAGCCGCGGTCGGTAAGCTAGTCTATAATAAAACCGCATCAAACCGTTGCGTAGTTTTAAAGATTTAAATATAGGGACAGGGAAAGTGACTTTGTTTTATACTATGTGTTACTATGTAGTGATTACCAACAATCAAATTGAAGAATCTATTTGTATATTTAAAATAACCGCTTTTTAATAAATATATACCTACACCAAAATCTCATATTTTTATGTAATTTTCTGTGTGTCGATCTGTCTGTCTGTTTGTTCCGGCTAATCTGCTGGAACCGCTAGATTGATCGATTTTGACGGGACTGACTTTGTCTACGGGTGAACAGCTAGTGATTCAATTCAATTTTATTTTATGAATGGCAGTGCAGTGATTAATAAAACACCAATCATTCGACACGATACACGTCAAATCCACAGCAATTCACACCCTTGTCACAACATTCTGGCGGGCCGCCAAGCCCGTAATAGCCTAGGTATTCAGTCTAGACTGTGGAGCACTAGATTGCTATTTTCGTAGGCTCGGATACGCGGGCACTTGTAGTTAAGTGGAGATTGTTAATTGGGAGTTGATTACAATCTTAATTATGTGGGAGAAATGATACATTAAAAAAAGTGTTATCAACGTGTGTATGTTGAAAGTGAAACTTTAATATACCTAATTCTTTTAACTCTTATAACTTATAACTTGTTTTTTTGTTTGAACGCGCTAATCTTAGGAACTAATGGACTGGATATCAAAAATTATTTCACTGTTGTATTTGTACGTGATCCCTGACTGCTATAGACTTAGAGCATCTCTAAGGCTATAGACTATATATTTAATTACCACGAACGAAGCTGGGCTGATTGCTAGTATTTAATATTTTGAAAATAATATTGTTAGAGATCTTGTCAGAACTCTATCACAATTGAGTATCCTACAGAAAAACGATCTTAACGACCAATAGACCAATTGAGTAATCATAAATATATTAATTTGTATTCTAGATACGATGCCACAGACACGCATATAAGCTCATATACATGTCAATTTAATTTAAACAACCCTGTTCGTCGAGGATTGATAAAAAACAATCCAGTGACCGCTCGTGAGCTCACCCCCGACAAATTATTAGCTGTCAGATTTCAAATTTTACACAGCCACTCACAAAAGTAACGGTATGCCGTATGCGTAAATGTATAAAGCCCATTTGTTCAAAATTGACGTCATTTGGTTCGTTTGAGCACGTTTGAGTGAGATTTGCAATCGGATTTTTTAAAATATAATATTTCATTTAAAAGTGTCGTTCTTCACCCTACGATATGGTTGCTTTTCTACGAATAATGTGCGAGGATGTGTAGCGAGGAATATGTTTGTAAAAACCAATCATGTCGCTTCATTTAGTTTGAAGTTTGAAGCGTTTAGCGTTTGATGCGATACTATTTGTTATTTACAAACACATTCCTCGCTACACATCCTCGCATATTATTGGTGGAAAAGCAACCATATCGTAGGGTGAAGAACGACACTTTTAAATGAAATATTATATTTTGGTATTAGATCGATACATATCATGTTTCCCCGACATTATAAGGCTTGTTATACAAACTCAAACTCATACAACACTTCTGAAATACCAACGCTAAATTATTTATTATTTGTATTCATTATTACTAGATCACACATTGTCGAAGCTGTCTTCTGCAGTTCCTATTATCCCTAGAAATAATTTGTAATTTTATAAATCAATGTAAAATACTTTGTCTTTATGATAATAATTTTGTATGTGTATTTTTAACAAGGAAATGTATCAAAGTTGTATTATTTAAAACACCCTACTTACTTAATCATAAAATTAAGAAACCCTTAACATTCCAGGAACTCCTCGTAACCCTGTCTACGCTGCTACGCGGCTCAGTCTACGAGCGTCTACGCTGGGCGTTCCGGCTCTACGACGTAGACGGTGACGGTGCTATCACCAGGCAGGAGCTCGGTGAAGTCGTTGTGGCGGTCCACGAGCTGCTGGGTCGGAGAGCACCGCCTGGATCACCGGCTTCTAGGATAGATGACGCTAAGGCTAATGAACAGGTACTAGAATCTATACTAATCTATACTAATATTATAAAGCTGAAGAGTTTGTTTGTTTGTTTGAACGCGCTAATCTCAGGGACTACTGGTCCGATTTGAAAAATTCTTTCGGTGTTAGATAGCCCATTCATCGAGGAAGGCTATAGGCTATATATCATCACGCTAAGACCAACAGGAGCGGAGCAATGCGGGTGAAACCGCGGAGCGCAGCTAGTAGTTTAATATTTAGTTTTATAGCATTCTAATATTATAAATGCGAAAGTTTGTATATAAACAGAAAAATTGCTTAACCGATTTGAGATTTGGCACACACATAGAGGGTAACTTGGATTAATACATAGTATTTACCCCGGAAATTCCACAGAAACGGGAACTATGCGAGTCTTTCTTCGAAAACGCAGGGAAAGTCGCGGGCGGAAATCTAGTGCTTTATAAATTAAATTAAAATTTCGTAGGTAGTATATACTCGCTGTGCCCAAGGACGTAAAAAGCAAGTATATGTATAGCTTATGTTGAGTCTGATACATAAGCAACATCACTGACAAGTATCATCAAAATTCGAACAGTGGGTTAGGCGTGAAAGAGGAACAAACATACATACATTCATCATCACAAACTTTCACGTTTATAATATTAGTAAGATGGCATAAAATAAGATATCATCCGTAAAACAGGTGACCTTTTACATTCCTGGACAGGTGACGCCATCTAGTTTCAGATTGAGTAAATTAAAATCATATCAGACTCAGTTGAGTCGAAGTCGAGTGCTCTAGAAGCGCTTTTGAATCGTCAAAATTAAGGGGCTGACAACACCAAATTGAAGTTATTTGAGCAGTTATTATTTTCTTCTACGACCTGGCCCCGCCAAGTAACAGTGATATTGCGCTCTCGTTTGCGCACACTGTCCAATTGTATGGGAGTAAAGGAGAGCGCAATCACTGTTAAATTTGCTCTTATCAGCCCCTTAAGACAAAAATACACCGTTTTGTAAATAAATTTTTAACATTATGATTTTAATCAGTCCATATTTGTTGCCTTACAGAGATGCAAGTGAAGCCTCATGAGAGTTTAATTCATAATCCAACACTGTAAGAGTGTTCAAAAATTCAGATTAGAAGGTGTATCAGATATCATTGAAGTTTTCCTTTTTCTTCTTGTGTGTTATTCTTAGAATAGCTATACAATTATGTGTTAATATCTGTTATTACTGGGCAAAACTTTGGTCCATTTTTATTGTTTCTGGTTTGCTCATTATTGTTTCCTTCACCATTTGCAAAATGATAATCATTAAGTACATTACTACCTACTCCTTTTACAGGTCGACCGCGTGTTCAGGAAGCTGGACTTGAATCAAGATGGAGTAATCACCATAGAGGAGTTCCTAGAGTCGTGCCTGAAGGATGACGTCATCACTCGCTCGCTCCAAATGTTCGATACAGGACTATGACGTCAGAGTGATACAGCGCGCGAAACTAGGTAATTTTTAATATGAGTGAAGTTTTCTGTGTGCTTGTTAGGCTATTAAAGCCACTGAAACATAATAACATTGTGGTGTTTTCAAATGTTTTTTAATGCTACGAGCTGTTCGCTATGTTTCTGTTCTGGTATCTACTTAAAAAAGAGCATGTGTGCCGAGAACACTCGTCAGAAGTGAAACTTCTTTGGCAAGATTCAAAGAAACCAAAATCCTCGCCCTACTCCATGACGCGACATTTAAATTTTACTCTCAACGCACCTAAAGAAGTTTCACTTCAAAAATTCATTAAATGAGAAATTTTTAAAGAATAGAAAAATTCGATCACAAGGCGGGATTTCGTCGTGTCTTTCGTCTTTCTGAGGTAAAAAACGCTGGTTACAGCT
>CAJQZM010006800.1:0-15142 GCA_907164665.1 Colias nastes | reverse complement strand
TGAGATCCATCTAAAAGTAAATAAAACATTTCGAAAGTTATAACATAGCTACATGCTAAAAAAATCGCAAATCAAAAAATTGTTACCAAAAAATAAACTTACCGTAAATACTAATGATCGCCTCCCAAGCGACTGAGTGCCTTATATTTCGTAAACAAAGCGTCCGCGCCTGGCCCACGTGCGCTGGCTACTGCAGCTCGGAGAATACCGAATTGGCGTGAAAGCACAATATGCTTCGCGGGCGCGTACTTGAAATAATCGGAAAAAACTGACCGCGCGCGGCCTGTCAGGCGATGTTTAGTATTCTAGGGTTAACAAGCAAAAAATTGTGCTAGAAAATATTAATAGTAATATAGAGAAAGTACAAGCAACTTGCAATAAAAAATATGTTCATAATAAACATGTTCATAGAAAACATTATTTTCTTGTATTCTCAGTTCAGAAGATGTTATCGGAAAAACGGTCTAATGATTTCTCTATTTCTAGTCCCTATAGTCCCTATACTCTACTTTTCTGCACGTGTTACCTTTAGATAGAGATTTATTCCCGTAAAATATATTCATTTTCATGCCCGTATTTAAGCATACAAAATGCATAAATTTTCATTCAGTAGATTTGATGTTTATAACTAACAAGCGAACAGATATATTATTATAGTGATCGAGCTTTGGAATGAATTTCCTTTTTTTTCAAAGATACAATATCAAGATACTGTTGTATTATTAGATTAGATTTATTATAATACAAGTTTGTATCGAATATCACGTACAACAGACCGTTTCATATTTATTTCCAAAGCTAACAATAGAACATCGAAATAAACACAATTAGAACTAGATTATACAAATCTATTTACTGAAACAAGAGACGAAATATGAAACAATATTTGCCATCCCACATAGGTACCTAATTCAAACAAACATTTGTTATGACAAAACACTCTTACTACAAAATAAATAAAGCTCCGAATTAGCTAGTGTATTTATCATTATTAGTATATTTAATGGCACGTCACACTGACCGATAATCACGAACCGCGCGAACAAACTCTATAGAAAAAATATCGAAGGGTGCTCGCGTATATATTTCAACTGTCTATTTCATCACCATTCGTATTAAAAAAGGTATCAATATTATCAAAATAATATTCATTAATATATAAAAATAATATTCATTTATGTAAAAGTTTAAGGCAATGAATACGCATATTATTATTTTACTTAATATTAAATCAATATTTATGCTAAACATATTGAAAAATAAAACTTTCTCAACATTTCTCAACATTTTTAAAACAAAAGGAATACAATGCACTTAATATTAACGTTCATACGTAGAATAAAATCAGGATAAGTTTGTATCACAAAACACAGCGCAGAGATATTCTACGAGCCATCAGTCACGCAAATCATATTCGTAGGTTTGTGTGAAACAGCTCTAAACTTGGGGCCACTAGTCACAGTTAAGCTTAAGCTTAGGGGATTAGGGGATTTATGGCGGGGGATAAAAAGTTTTCAACCCTGTACGAATCATGCTGAGTTATTTATGTTGTACGCATTTTAATGTACAGTTTGATTAAAACACTAAATTGTCTTATTTGTTTCCATCTGCTTCTCATTTGAAAGTTAATGAATTCTGTTCATGATTACGAAAAGTTTATTTGATTGCATGATATTTCAATTAATATTCTAGCATTAATTTTATGAGCACCAATATTTTATAATATTTTCAAAGTAATTTTGTGAGTATTAATATTTACCTTTCCACAAAAGATTTTTTATATTCTGATATTTTACCACGCTTGTTAAATGCTACTTGTTATTTTTGGTTAGGATTACTCCAAAGAGATGATTAAAGTAACACTACTGGTTGGCAGCATACTGAAAATAAAAACTGCATGCTTTCCCATTTTCACTTTATCCAAGCAAATTACGAGGAACGCAATCCACACTTCTCAATAAAACTGCTTCTATAATCCAATGTACAACTGAAAAGCAATAAAAGTAACGTGTACGCAAAGTCGTAATGGTAATAACAGGTGTAATTTATATTCTCATTAACGTATAATTTTAATGATACTCCATACGCTCGTAGTTTATGAGTGGCAATTTATGACGCTATGAAGTATGCGACATTATCTGCGAACTTTATGTTCTTAAAGTAAATATTATGTGATCGGACTTTCAGTAGCGTATAATATGTTTACCTTTGAAATATAGTTTTAGCTTATGGCTAATATGTGAAACTATTGAAGTCTAAATTTTTTGAAAAACAATTATTAACAACGACTATTTTAAGCGATATAATCAAGAATAACACATAGGATAGGATAGGATAAGAGTCAGGAAAATTCATAAAATAAACATTCCTAATATGTTTTCCTTCCTTTAACAATACCTGGAATATTGATTACCTATAGATTTATCATATTCTTCGTATGCTAACGTTCTTAAAAAATAACATCTATAGAAGCTCTATAAATTACAAAACCTTAAAACATATTTTGATAGGAAATCATACACACACGTTCCATAAACTAACCAAAAAGTGCTATGCAAAAAATGCCTACAATTTTATACATCTGTTAAAGCCAAACTACAATCTAAGCGCATTTATTCCCCATATTTACCAGTACCATTTATTTATACGAGCATTGTTTAATCATTGGGGTCGGTTTGATTTGTCGTATGTGACTGAACCGCACTGCAGTGACATTAGATTTTTTATGCGAGGGGCGCGAATGTTTATTACAATCTAATGTGTATGATTCTTAATTTTGTATACACAATTTAGAAATTGGAACTGTATTTATCCTTTATTTTTAGGTATCAGGAGAAAAATGTGTTATATGAAACGAGCGAATGAAAATAAATCTTACCTGTCACTATTTTATTAATATTATGTAATAATGCTATTATTATTTATGGATAATCAGTATTAGCTTTGTTGCTAGTAAATGAGAGTTAAAATTTGTGACTATTGTACTTTACTTGATGAAACCTCTTTTCATATTATGAACGAGATAGAGCATAGATATTATTGCGTTACAAACAAGCATCAGCAAATTGCATAAAAAAATGTTTTTAAAAGATTTTCTCAGTAACCCAATTTGGTATTTGAATTCTATATTAGTATAAAAATATGACCCAAGTTAACACCCACCAAAACGTCAACATCACAATAATTACAAAAGTCTCTCGTGTTTCCGAAACTAATCCGTAAAATGTCTTACAAATTACTTTTTTTGACAGACAGGTACGTTATTTATTCAGCTTTAGGTTAGTAAAAATAACCTGTCGACAAAACTGTACACTGAAAAGTTGCTAATTCCCACCGTGACTTTGTAACAAATAGATTTAAATAGAAAACCACACTGAATAATGTTTCAGAAATGATTTATTGCGGCCTAAATAAATCTTCATGGTGTAAGATGAGTCTAGAAGTGTCCATTGAATATGGCGACACGTTTTTGTAGCGGATACATTCTTCTTTTAATTTATTTATTCATTGCACAGATAATTTTTCGAATATCGTACCTATTGTTTTTTATGGTTCATGCAATATCATGAATATTATGTAGGTAAGATAACAATATGATTATGGTTAATATACCTTCTCCATTTCAGTCATCAACAAAATCTTTATAATACATAATATTATTACGTACCTATTACTAATGGTAAATTGAATGGTAGTATCTAAATTAATTTCCAATATAAAAAAGTAATGGAAACAATTAAAAATCTTAAATCTACAGCTAAGTTCAACGATATAATTAAGATCATAAAATGACCATACTTCTCTCTATATTATAGTTCTTTATTTGTATTTCACTAATATTGCCATACTATAAACCTATTGAAAGCCACATTTATGGAAATCTCAATAAAGATAACAATTACGCATACTTTATATTCATATACAATGGAAACACTAAACAATGCACATAATATACTAATAGCTAGTTATGGCACAATAAATTTATTAGGTCAGCTAACTTGAATTTGTAGCATTATGTGCTATGACGTCACTGTCCAAGTTCGTAGATGAGAATGAACTGAATAAATTAAACGTCTTATATAAAATAAATTAAATTAAAATCTTAGTTATACGTTTTAATCTTTCTGCAAGTTTTCTTGGTAATTGTTCAGGGTTATAAATTTGTTAGAGAGAAAATGCGAAATGAAAAATATAAAATATTCAAAAGATTGGTTTGAGATACTTGCCTCTATTAAAAAAATGAGCAATCAATGTACTATGTACGTAAGAAATTGTTTAATTAGGTAGGTATTCTTTGTTGTAGAACCTATAAACTGTTCGCCTTCGTTCCGCACGGGTTGTAGCGACCAAAAAGAAACAAAAATTATCAGTAAGTACCTACAACGTTTTGTGAAAGACTAAAAATAATGATACGGTATTTGAGTTCATTTTGCAATTTATACAATCGCTCAAACATTAAAGTTCACAAATCTACTACAAGGGATAACTCCTGATACACCAAAAGAGCAACACAATCACATCTCCCTTGTACATGTAAATTAACATAACCGCCATATTATAAACCAGTTTGTCATGTTACATCACAATGACAGGTTCGCTCCGATGAGCCGGAATAAGCTCAAAGCTTTGAATATAACGTCACTATTGTCTGTTTACACATGCCTGATATTGATGCCTGTTAGTCAAATTAGTGGTAAGTGTGGGTACATGTAGGTATACGGTCGGCAACGAAAGTTCCGTAGTCGTGTGCCATCGGTACGGTCAGCAACAAAAGTTCCGTAGTTATGCCATATGGGTCATCTGTTAAACTAATAGCTACATTAAAATATAGGCATTTTATGTTAAAATGCAGAGCTTATAAACTAATAACATTTAAGTTTTTTTTTTGGGAATTGCTTTTCAGTTTTATTTGTGGACTGTACAATAATATTTGAACATTATTGGTAACTGATATTCGTTGTAGACTGTACAAACAGTTGTTCTACAGGTGATATATAAGTGGTAAAGTAAATCATGCTGTTAAATAAAAAATGCTCTGCACTGAAAAAGTCTACTCATATTTACAAAACATATTACAACTACGTCATCGTCATCATATTATGATTATAATATATAAAAGCTTAAATATAATAATTAATAACTTTTGTTTGAATGATTTCAGTTTGAGATTAGTGTTGATGAAGCACTCACTCGCTAAGATTATGGGAAAATGAATTTAGTTTGCATTTTTTACAAGTCTCCGACTTGGTGACTAAATAAACACTCACACCAACGTTAATTCGAACGAAAAACGAAATTCAGTTTGTGCTTTGATAAACTCTTATTAACGTCCTACTAATATTATAAATGCGAAAGTTTGTGAGGATGTGTGTGTGTGTTTGTTACTCTTTCACGCAAATACTACTGAACCGATTACAATGAAATTAAGCACACATATAGAGGGTAACTTGGATTAACACATAGGATAGATTTTATCCCGGAAATCCCACGGGAAAAACTTTCTTTGAAAACGCGGGCGAAGCCGCGGGCAGAAACCTAGTCTAAAATATAATTTTAAAATAATAAACATTTAACACAATAACCACCGTTCGATTAAGCCACCTTATTTGCTACATAAACCTGTCCCCTAAACTGCTAAACTAAAATCAATCATAAGCTGCATTGCCAATACAAACTAAACGAGGGTGCAATAACTTCAATGTATCGATTATGCTAATTTTATTATCAAAATTTCATTCATCACGGTCGCATGTGCAGCTTTTTATTGAATCTTGCACATACTGAGAGGCAATAAAACTCTTTCGGTGGTTGATTCTGTCGGGCCATTTGTGACTCATTTTGTTATAGAATTTGGAAATATAGGGGTTTATTAAGTGAATATAAATGTATTCTTGTTAAACTTATTGATTAAATATATCTATTGTTTTTTTTTTCGTATAATTGTTGCGTTTGATAAGCGAAATGATTACGTAGCGTACTTACGTTTCTTCAATTTAACGAAATTTTTAACAAACTTTTTGTGCACGCACGTGACGCTTTAATTGCAACTGTAAAGGCCTTTTCAAAAACCGTTTATATGACTTGCCTTTTTTAATATTATTCTTTTATTTTTTATTCATAGTTTTAAATAATGTACCTAAATAAATTGTGTATACAGCTTCTTACATACAAATAGTAAAACAACCATAAGATAATATATTGACATCACATAAATTAAAGCAAAATTTTATAAATCTCTCTCAACGGCTCAGAGGCTCTTGGTTCTGTATTATAGCGTTAACTAACAGTATGGTACAAACCAAATATTATGAACATGTTCGTTAATTATAGCTTATTTCTCATTAAACTGGGTGGTCTATTCCATCCGGAAGTCATACATAGCTCATAATCATTTGTAAATTCACACATCATATCTACAGCTCATTTACCAGGAAATGACTTACCAAAATCATTAGGACTCATTAAATAAACGAACAAACGAGGGTTCTTTACATTTTCTGACTGAGGAAAGAATGAATTAATTTGAGGATATTAATAAGAGCACTGTAACAAAGATTCTATAATTAAATTTTACTTGATAAAAAATTAATATTATTTATGCTTGTACATAAATCAATAAATAGGGAACATATACTGAAATTCCAAATAGATTTTAATTTGTTGCTTCATAATGTATAACAAACTTAACATTTTAACACTAGCCTTGGTAGAGCGAAAGCAATAATAATAATTATCCTTCTTCCTTCAACAATTTTAACTTCATCACAGACTTTGTAGTCAAGATTTAATGTAATTAGATGAAAATAAACTTTTCTCCTTCATTAATAGGGTACTTTTTTCAACATACAACGCAATGTTTGCTCTCAATAAAATTACATGGATTATATCAAACACTTGAGCAAACTCAAACTTGTATTATCTCATTATTGCCAAACAAAATTCCGTACCACGCTCAAGTTTAACCGACGCACACAAAATTATTCGCTTCCATTAGGGGAGTTCCCGAGATTTTGATAAACAAACTTATATCGGAATTGAATAAACAAAATCGTAAATTTTACGTCGTGGTCCGGAGACTGGGAATTAATATCGATACTTTTATAGCTTGTTTCGTTTGAGTTTATGAGTTGTTGTTTTTGTGTGTATTACAGGTTGATATAGTAACGCGATACATCATAGGGTATAGACTGGGTACAGTAGTGACAATTTTAGTTTGTCCGCCTATATTTTTTAAATTATGCTAATAATCTGAACAAAAACTGTGTTATAATGTAGTTTATTCATTGGTTAACGACTTAATGTTAAAACTTTAGGCCTAAATCAAATAGTTAAATTATGAAAAATATTTATTTAAACAAAGGAAGATTGTCACAATTGACCACATCCCAGGGGCGGTTGTGACAGTACTGGGGGTCAATAGTGACAGTATGAAAATTATGTGACATGATTACACAAGAGGATAGAAATGCTCTAAATGATCACGAAATACTTTTTCATGACTTTACATTACAAGAAATATTTATTTTTTATAATATGACTCATTTAACAAAAAATACTTTCCTTACAAAAGTGATAAAATATGGTAACAGTTTAATCTTTCACAACTTTCATGGCACTAAAGTATCTTTAGATATATTATTAGTCTCCATTAATACTGACTTTCTATAATAGTCTTCATTAAAAATTAGTAAAAATTACAATACTTATCAAAGAAATGTCAATCACATTCATAATCACAATAAAACTTATGTTTGTAGGAACTCTACTTTACTTTGAAACAAAACTCCAAACGTAATAAAAGTGCTCATCTTTCAAATAAAAAATAAAAATATTCTCATGGTATCTTTCAAACAAAAAAAAAAAAAACAAAAATATTATCATAGTAAAGTAGTAGCTATGCGAAAGTCTATCAAAATAAGTAATAATCTGCAGCACTGTGAAAAGAAGTCCTGCGTTTTACTTCATCATACGCATCTTTGTACTGCGACACGGTACACGGTACACTCTTTGAGTTTTTCTGATGCGATTTCTAGGCATCTAAAACAAAAACAACAGATTTTACTTATGTCACAACCGTACCCGGTTAAAGTGTCACAACCGTAACCAGAGACTGTTTTTATAAAAATACAATCACCACGCCAAGACAAAATAACCTACAATAAATGTAATTATTGATATTAAACTGCTAATGTGTGACTTATATCGATGAATAACACTCAATACCCTATCAGCATAGATATTACAGTAATTTGGAAATGAAAATGAACGAAAAAACTCACTTTTTGGCGGTTAAAATCAAAATGGGCTTCTGCTCACGTACTCACTGCGCGGAAAATGATGCAACCCTGTGAAACAGGTTGAGACGAGCAAGCCGCTCCTCTTTCCCCTTGCATGACCTCTGCTATTCCCTATATTTTCGAAAATATGACGACTGTCACTAACGGGACCTGGCACAACTGTACCCAGTCTACCCTACGCATAAAATAATGATATGAGAAATCTTTTCGATTTGGCAATAGAGGTTTGTAATAATTTATGTCTTAATTAAAACTCATTCCATACATTTTTATTTTATGAAATAAAAAAGAGCGTGTGTGCCAAGCACGCATGTCAGAAGTGAAACTTCTTTGGCAACATTCAAAAATATGTACTAAAATCGTCGCCTAACTCCATGACGTGAACGTTTTGCCATGAAGCGAAAAATAATATAATGTATTTTATAAAACAGTTAACCTAGTTGGATTTAGTGTGGCATTTTCGTAAGCCAATTAATTATCATCAGTAAAATACAATCAAAGAGAAATAGCATCTCTTCCTGACTTACAAAGATCACAAGAACCACCCTTATTTTATTAAGTCATCCCATTGTTTACCACAACGCTGGTCAAGCAAGGGGTAACCTACCCCTGATATTAAAGGGGATATTAAATCTTACCGTTATATCATTTTTTATTCCTTTTCAACCGTTGATATTAAATTTGCTCTAAGAATGCTACTTTGTGTTTTAAAGTTGTCGTTTTCTACGCTAGTTTTTATGCGACTTATAATTTTAATACCGGACTGTTTGTGCTTTTATCGCTCTTTAGGAAAAAGGAAATCATAAGAGTTGATATAAAGAGTCATTTGAATAAGGTGTAATTGAAAGACACTAGGTTAAAATAGTATACGAGCATTATACGTTAGAAATTAATTTTTTATTCAGCTTTTTAGAATTAACTGTCCATTTTGTTTTTTAATAGTTATTTCTTATTCGAGTCTATATTTTAAAAGACGATATGGCTTATAAACTATATTCAGACGTGAACATAATACAAGTAACTCTTTAACCGTCATATTTCAAGTAACAAAGATGTAAAACCAAATTAACTAACGGTCCAATGATGAAGATTAATATATGCTCGATGTCACGGTCGAATTTCGAGGCCCGTTCCGTAATCTGCCCATTAACACCAATCATTAATCATAGTTTTAATAACAGTTTAACCCCTGGATTAATATATCTTCATATTCATACGGTGTGAATGCGGTTTGCTTATCAAGCTTTAGTATTCAAATTCTTTGGTTTTAACTGGAGATCTAGCCTAAGGCTACATGAATAACGATAATATTATATATTATAACACATAATATTATGTTGATAATTCAGTATTAATATATGGTTCATAATGAGTTCGATGTTCGTTTTTATTCCAATATATTGGGAGAGCCACTAATTAGCTGTATTATTTGCGAATTTCTCAAATAAATAAACCTTATCGATGTAGATAAACGTACACAATGTTTTTCATTTCTATCCGTTGGCTACAGTTTATTTGAAATAACTTCATCAATAACGTAATTTGTTTCATTGGGGTTTTCACTAATAAGTCCATTCTAGATACTGGGTAAATAATCTAGTACAAACAGGCCAAACTTTTAATCTAATATTCTAATACCGCAATAATTTAGCTAGCAAGCGCTCTAACTATATTAAAACCGCATCCACCGCATCTATGAATGTCAATCGAGTGCAACTGTTACAAATGTAAAACTTAGCTTTTGTTGTTCACCCATTGTGAACAATTAAATGTGGCAAGATGAAATCATCGTATATCTCTTTGTATTCTTTACCAACATTTGGGGTCATAATAAATAATAATTGTACATTTATGTCTTTCAATGAATTAACTGTCACTTTTAAACGTAGGGTTGTACATATATTTAAGCGTGCCCCGTGTTACTAAACTCGGGGTGTAGGTATTTATTATAATATTTTGTTGCAAGCCACTATTTATGGCACGTTTTATGAATTATTTTTTATTAACGGCCAAAATGTAATGGTTATAGCGCATTGATGGGGTTGTAATGTATTTCCTTGTTTATGTTTCTCACGCGTATTTGTTTGCGCATTAGATTCGTTTAATAAGATTTTTGCTGTAGACGGATTTAGCGAATTAATTTTATATATTTATTATATGACACTATAGGTAATATCCCATTTATTAAACTTTGTAAAGGTACAAATTCAAAAAGAAATACAACAGATATTATTAATAAGGTACGGAGAGATTTAAATAAAACTTCGTAGGATTACATACGAAATAAGGATGTCAAATAAATAGTTCTAGGCAATAGCAGAAACATGCTTCAATAGTTTAAATAACATTGAAATAAACATCACATTTCGTTTGCTTTAAAACCAGAATCGAAACCAATAGCCAAGCAATAATAATGTTACCCGCTGACAAAACATACCCAAATTGTTGGAACTGCCTAATTACATACAAAACTAGTAACATTGAAAGGGAATGTAAATCGTTTGACAATGTTCCTATAACCTCACTCCGGGGCCTAAAATTATCGGTTTGGCCCAAGGCTATTTAAGGGAATTCTATACGTTAATAAGCTGTCGATCGAATGAATTTTATAACGTTTTGTTGCCATATGGTCTATAGAAATTTGGCAATTATTTCTTGGTATTGTTATTGGCTATTTTATTGGTCGCTTTGGAACCTATTAGTGAATTGTATAATTTAAGGCGTTACGATGTTATACTGCTGTATAAACTACATACAAGCTTTTGATTGTGTGTATAGCGAAAATTTTTCAAGAATTATTAATACGTAATATTTACACCAGTATTTGCAAAATCAAGCTTTGTATCAAATTATAAAATAATAAAGCTTGAAATACGGCAATTATTTTCACACATTTATTATCTACACAATATATTTTACATCTCAATTTCTATAGTACTAAATGTTGAATATTCAATGCAAAGGCCCTTTTCAAATAGGTAATAGTTTCACTAACCATGATTTTTATTGAAGTGAAACTTCTTTATGCGCGTTGAGAGTAAAATTTCAAGTTTGCGTCATGGCAATACCGTCACGTCATGGAGTAAAGCCGATGATTTTGGTATCTTTATATCATGCCAAAGAAGTTTCACTTCTGACACGTGGGCTCGGCACACAATATGTTCTTTGTAAACTGACAATTTTTTTGCATAAAAACTTCATACCATAAAATTATTCAGTTGATCTCAGTACATCAAATCGCAACTATATGATCTGTACAAAGCAACGTGTGAGCGCTAGTGCCCCACGCACGCACGCACCCTCTTGTTTCATTAAATACGTTTCCGCATATCACGCACTATGTCATTTCCTAACTAGGCATGTGGCGTTGAAACATCGATATCGATGTTTTTGGAAGTCGGTTTATTTAAGTAGAATTGCATAAATAAATATATTATTTTGTTTAAATTAGTTTCATGAAAGCGTTGTACGGATATTAAAAGATCTAGATTAGAAAATCTCATGAAATAGTTTACTTAACAAAGTTAAAATTTGAATTACTCATGTGGATTGCGCCACCATACCTGCTTGTGCGGCTGGCTCCACCTTTTCATATAGGTACTTATTTTGTTTGAAATCGTTGTTAACCAAACGTGGCAACTGTTTATGGAAGGTCTATATTCAGATAGGCTTTAAGTATCTTAGCTGATTATAATATTTAGGTTTAATTTTTCAATCCTTTGTTAAAAATTATTTCCTGAATAACCCAAATAACCATTTTAAAATGTGTTTTTATAGCACAGTTTTTGACATAAAACATTATTTCATTAATCTGATATTTAATGACTTAAGTAATTACTGTATTAATCAGAAAATTATTTTGCGATGTCGATATTAGAATGGACATCACTAGTGTAACAGCTATGGGAAGCTATTTGCGGATGGAATCAAATCCACTGAATTGTAATATTATACGGTTAAAACTTTGGTTATAATAATAAGTTTTAATTGGTAGGGGTTTAATTATAACGAAATATATGCATTTTATATTTTAAATAACTTTCAGGCCTAATTTATTCTTCTAAGTATTTAAATTCCTGAAAAAAAAAACCTATAAAACGACGTTTCGAAACCAAACTAACGGCAAATGTAAAGAACAATTTACTTAATCATAGATGCCATAGTTCTCGGTAACAATTTTGATAAATTATCTAAAAAGATAATACCGCTTAAGAAAACAAACAGTTTTCATATTAAATGTGAAATTACGTCCATACATATTTGTGGTAAACTCAACTATAATTATTCCCACGCAACGATAAATAGCTAACATTTTAGTAAACAACCCGAAATGATGAAAGTTTTGTTCATAGCGTGCTCATGTACATTATATTTAATTAAAATAGTAGAGCTATCAACAACGATCGAAGTAAAAAAGGATAAACTTTAATTCTGATATTTGTTGGAAATATTTCAATTTTCTGATATTGTTCTTGTTCCTTAAATGTTGCTCGAATCATTTCTAAAATTAATTCGATCATAATATTATGAAGATACCATAATATCCGGACACTTCGCCATAATAATATTGAAGTTACATACGATTAAAAATCTGTCACGACCAATATTTCAACTAGGTACTTCTTCGTGTAGCTGTAGTAACGTTTTAATTTCAATTTCATTAATACGAACGTCTTAATTAATATGAAAATATCAATTAATTAATTTGTATCTCCAATCCATAACAAACACAATATAAGACAACACAATCACTGAAGCAATTCCAACCCTAAAAATCAACCATGCTGAGTCAACACCACCGGGATACCTTCATTACCCGTTGCCATGGCGACCAGGGACGCCCAAACAACATTATCATCCCTCTATCAATTTCGCGTACAATTAGTTAGGGCTGATCGGATTTTACAATGCTTTTATGTTAACCAAATTGGCATTTACACGCATTGGGAAATGTTTAAAGTTCTGTTCCCAGCCACGTTTATTGCTGTTATTGATCCCTTGAATTGTTCCTGTTTGGTCAGTTTTATATAGTGATGAATGATTATATTAGTAAGATTGAAAGTGTCATTTAACGAGTAAAAAAAATATACTTACAGACAGTTTATCGTGCATTCAAGAACCTTTTTCATGAACGTAACTCGAAATCAATAGATTATTTAATCAAAAGCTAACCTACACATTAAGCCCGTATTCAAAATATTATTATAATAATACACAACAAACTCGCATATTGTCACAATACATACCCTTCGTTTTTTAACCAAATTCTCTTCCCAACAAAATACACGCATAATAATCCACACATACAGAACAGGAAAGAACAAATAAATCTCAAAGCCAAAACATCAAACAGCCTTTTGTAAATAGAAGGGCTGCTGAATTTTATAACATAAGCCTTAATGTTGAGACGGAGTCACGTAACAGACAAGTAAATGTTAATCAAAATACCCAAGACCACCAAAGGTGTTCATTTCCGTACGCTAAATCAATTTTATTTAACAAAAGCCACCGTACATCCGGAAAAGTTGTGAAACAAACATTCTTTGGGACCGGTCCTGGGTTTGACTAACATAGTATTTCTTATGGACATAGTCAAACAAATTATTTGGCCATCATGTTTAGTGTGTGCCTTTGTGTTATACTTTGTAATTCAAATTATAGTTGCAATTTAGCACAAGCAACGGTAGATGTAAAAGTAAATAACTCCCTAAAATTATGTAAGGTTAATTATAATACTGATAATGATGATGCTGGTGGCCCACAACACATATCAATTCTCTAAAGGGCTTCTGCGTGTTGGACCTGTGTCCCCACGTAAGCCAAAAGGACCGGGTATCTTCCTTCTGGTGGCACCCGTGTATTATGGAGAGAGACATTATAATAATGATAATTTGATTTGTAAACTTTACAAACAATGACAAGGACAAAACCCAAATTATAATGTGCTTTAAGTATATGCTCAAAATAGGTAGTCTATAATTGTGTTCCTTGTCTATTTATTGTGCAGGAGTTATTCCTGCATTTTTGAAGGAAACCGAACCTTTAGAGACGATTAGTATTTCTTTTATATTTAACCATCTTACATATATTATTTACACTTCAAATTATTTAAATTACAGATTTTATTAACTTTTTATTGGTATTATTGAATCTAAATAACGAATTATCAATATATTTCGATACTATTTGGTTATAAACATTTTATAAGCGTTTCATGATTTTATATGTGCAATTTGCATTAACACTTTTAATATTGATTCTTTGTAATTATCACTTCGACACGGGTGAAGCCTAATCAAGTTTTACATGTATTTAAATATTATTTTTTGAATGCAATAAATCTGTGTGGGTATAGCATTTGTGTGCTACAAATTAGTGTCGTAAATCGTGTGGGATTTTAATTACAGCAATCATTGTAGATGGAGAATATACTTTCCTCGGATTCCAAATATTTCTGTCCTATTTGAAATACTCGGTGGGTATATACTAATCTATACTAATATTATAAAGCTAAAGAGTTTGTTTATTTGTTTCTATCTATATAATCTTGGGAACTACTGGTCTGATTTGAAAAATTATTTCGGTGTTTGATAGCCCATTTATCGTGGAAGGCTATAATAGGCTATATATCATCTCGCTAAGACCAACAGGAGCGGAGTGAAAAAGCGCAGCTATTAATACATATTAGTAACTTTTCCTCCAAGTCTTAATGTTTGTCGTAAAATAAAAATAGGTGAGATTTAAGATTAGACTACAAGCCCGCATAGGAAAAAAATATGGGTCAATTGAACCACCAGAGGACATATCTAGAACGATAGAAGAGCATAAAATAATAAGATTCATCA
>CAJQZM010006798.1:0-10448 GCA_907164665.1 Colias nastes | reverse complement strand
TTATTAAAATCTTACTTTTATTTGCATTTATCTGATAAAATATCACCCAATACACTCTTAATTCCTTTTCTAAGCTGGTGGACGCGAACTAGTCCACGGGTGGACGCAAACTGGAATTTTTGGACGCGAACTGGGTAAAACGCCTAATTCTGCTATTTGTCTAGATAAATAAAAAACACATGATATTTCCAACATAATTGAAAGTAAATCTTAAAATAGACTATGTAATGAACACGTTACATAAATTTTGCGTTGAAATTTGTTCTGGAACATTTTTATTTTCTCCTTCAAACTTTCCAACTGCACTAAGTGGACGCGAACTGGCGCAATGACCCTATGTATTGTTTTCACGCATAAACCTCTGAACCAATTTTGATGAAATTTGGCACAGACAATCTTTAGACCCTGAGAAAGAACATAGGCTACCTTTTATAGCGAAATATGTACCACGGGCGAAGCCGGGGCGGACCGCTAGTAAATAATAATTCATTTACTTTGTCCCTATGTGAATTTGTTCTTGATCTATGTGTTTTAGTGTGAAATAACAATATTCTAGACATAATACGGACTAGTTAAAACCCAAAACCTGTAGGCTATAATCTGTATACCTGATACGATCTGAAATAGATTTCCATGTAAATATAATCCTTTATCCTACGTTAAAAAGCCCAATAAACCCTCTTTTGTCCGATGATTGAACCCTGAGGTGCGCGCCTACGCCTTCACGCCAGCTATGTCATTTTAGGTTTATAGGGATTTACCTATTTTAGGCAGATTGAAAGTGAATTTATGAATTGTTACAAAACTGGCTTATAAAGGGCTTATATAGCACCTACTGTGATGTGAAAGTAATCTAAAGTAAAATTAAATACATCGAAAAAACTGAATTATTAATTACCTACTCATTGGAATAATCTAATAAAATCGCTTTTTTATATATTATGTATTGTTGTACGCCTATAACTTTTTATACTGTGCCTTTATCTAGTAATGTATTTTGTATGTATAGAATTCAGACAGCTGTAGCACGCCTACAACAGGCGGAGTAAAAATGAAGTCATGAAAAATACCTATGATAGTTTTGAACTAGTTTTTAAACCAGTCTTTAGTTATACAGGGTGTCCCAAAAAGTAGTGATGAACGGAAGCTGGGAGGTAGAGGACCTAGAGGGCTATCCGAATCACCCCCATGTATGTTATGCGATTTTTCGTATTTTCGGAGTTATGACGTTTTTTTCAATTTTTCACCTATCGCCGAGTACGATGATATTTTCACTCATGGTGACGTCAATTATTGCGCTAGATGCTTGATTTTTATGGTTGCTAAGCTGAAAGATAGGCCAATTCAGTATGGTAACATTTACTATCGTTAGATCTTTGAATGGAATAAAAAAAAGAATTAAATGCCAAGAAAGATAAAATTACCCAGTATGTTCACCACTTCAAGGGCCCGTAAAAAAATAAAATCACATAAAAAAAGTTTTCCCTTTGGCTTTTAAAAACTTGCTCTATCAGGTAGCTACCCTGAAAATTCCATTTTATTATTCAGAAGGCTTTAATCGAAAAATTGAAATCTAAATGTGGTAAGTGCAAATATTGAATTAACATGATGATTAATAAAAACAAATTAAAACCAATATAACAAGTTGTTTAAATTTTAAAATGACCCCGCTGTTGCTCAGTGCAAGTGCGACATCACCGTAAAAAGTTGTCTTTCAAATGTCTGAATGCCCTTTTATCATTTTTAATGGTTTCTTTTGCTACTATGAATTTCCGGATTATTTCGTCAAAATTGTGGCAGTCTCTCGTCTTTGTAGTATCCCCACGGAAAAAAATCAATACGGTTTATGTCCGGGGACCGTGGAGCCTGGAGGCCAGGCTAAAGGGCAAAAATACCCTGAAAGATGGATTGGTCGTTGTAGCCTGCGCATGCGCCGGTGACGCCTGCCTTAAAGCCTGGCCTCCACGGTCCCTCGACCTAAACCCCATTGATTTGTTTCAATGGGGATACTAAAAAGACCTCGGCTACTTGAGAGAATGCCACAATTTGGACGAAATAACCCGGAAATTCATAGTAGAAGAAGAAACCATAAAAAAAGATAAAAGGGCATTCAGACATTTAAAAGACAACTTTTTACGGTGATGTCGCACTTACATTGAGCAACAGCGGGGTTATTTTAAAAATTTCTGGTAATTAAACACCTATTTATTGGTTTTAATGATCATCATTGTTGAGGCAATAAGGTTCAATTTTGCTTGTATTGGAAGGCCAAGTAAAACACACGTCTAATCTCGATAACATTTATTTCGTTACTAAAATTACTAAAGCTACTTACTAGCGGCGGCGCGTACATACCGCCCACCAAAACCTATAGGTACCTAGGTTTTATCTCAATTGGCTAACATTTTTGCATTACATACCATCGAATCTAAACTTAAACATGCATTCTTCAAATAAACAAAAAAAACAAATGATTTTAAAATTAAGTTATACAAATCAATAATCAGTTACTGTTATTATCTAAACATTGTACATTTAGATTAATTATGTAATAACATTTTTTTAATAATTTAAATAAATATGGCAACTAATATTTAAAGATCCAAATCATTATTAATAGGTAATGGGCATAATTTGGAAATTGATCGCTTCATCAATTTTCCGCGGCATTTTAAAGAATACACACGACATATCCCGTCAGCTCCCGAATGTTTTTCTAGAATACGACCCAAAGCCCATTTACCAGGAGGTAAATGTTCTTCCACGACCAGGACTACATCTCCCACTTTGAATTCATCTTGTCGTTTTAGCCATTTGGGTCGTTGCTGTAGACGTGACAAATATTCTGTTTGCCATCTCTTCCAAAAGTCTTGTAGTAACCTTTGTGCATACTGCCATCGTGAAAGTCTGTTGAGGTTTATGTCTCTCAAATCTGGTTCGGGTATATTGATTGGGGCTTCACCGATGAGAAAGTGGCCAGGTGTAAGAATATTCAAATTATCGGTATCTGTATTGTCGATTGGACACAATGGTCTGGAATTTAAGCATGCTTCTATCTGGCACAGCAATGTTGTCATCTCTTCGAAAGTCAGATGCTTATCTAAAATTCTTCGCAAGTGATATTTGATGGATTTCACCCCCGCTTCCCATAAGCCACCAAAATTTGGACTGTAAGGTGGATTGAAGTGCCATTGTATGCCATCTTCTGCCAAAGTAGCCGGTAGATGGCCTGGTATTTGTAAATTAGCCTGTTGGAACAGCTCCAACAATTCCTTGTTGGCACCTACAAAATTAGTGCCTTGATCGCTCCAAATGTGGCTACATCTTCCCCTTCGAGCTACAAAACGTTTTAACGCGCCTAAGAAAGAATCAGTGCTTAAATCCCCAACTAATTCCAAATGAACTGCTTTGGTAGACATACATACAAATATGCAAATGTATGCCTTATTTGTTTTGGACCCTCTACCCCTTGAAGTTAAAATTTGCAGTGGACCAGCGAAATCTACGCCGGAGTGTAAAAATGGCCGTGACGGAGTCACCCTCACCTCAGGTAAGTCTCCCATAATTTGTAATCTGGGTTTTGCTTTAAGTCTCGCACATACAAAACATTTATTGATATATGATGAAACAAGTGATTTAATTTTAATAATCCAAAAACGGCTTCTTATATAATTTATAGTCAATTGTGTACCACCGTGTAGCGTCTTTTTGTGTGCATCAGCTATTATTAAAGTAGTTAAACAGCTCTTATTGCTTAAAATCATGGGATGTTTCTCCGTTTCTACAAGATGGGCATGCCTGAGTCTGCCGCCCACCCTGAGAATGTTTTCAGCGTCCAGGTAAGGATTAAGATTTTTAATACAACTGTTGCCTTTTATTTCTTTCTTTTGTTTTAAATCTTCTATTTCTTCTGAAAAAGTTTCCCTTTGGTCTAATCTTACACATTTGATTAAACTGTCATGTAGCTCATTTGTAGTTATAGCCTTAACTTCTTTAATTTTCCTTACATTTAGAAACCGCGTGCAATAGACTATTGCTCTCAGTAATTCATATAAGTTATTAAAATTTTTAAATTTATTTGACCAATGTGCCTCATCTACTATTTTTGTATTTGATATAATCTTTTTTCTTTTTTCTAGGTTGGTGTCATAAACGAAATTTTTCAAAGAAAGCTGCTCATCTCGTAGCCATTTTGGACCTTCCCACCATAATTCACAATTTTTAAGTTCAGGTAATAACATTCCACGTGAAGCAACATCGGCAGGATTTTCTACAGAAGGTACGTGGTACCATTTATTTCCTATAGTTTCCAATATAGTTGCAACACGATTCCGTACAAAGGTTTGCCATCGAGAAAGATCTCCCTGAAGCCAAGATAAAACTACGGTTGAATCGGTCCAACCATATATCCGATCGGTTGGTATGTGTGTAGCGTCACTTATTTGTTTTAATAATTTGGCAAGTAAAACTGCACCACATAGTTCTAAACGGGGCAGAGATACAGGTTTAACCGGTGCAACGCGACTCTTCGCAGCTATGATGCCTGTAACATATGAATTATTTTCTACTTTGACTCTCAGGTAAGCTACTGCGCCATATGCCTTGGAAGAAGCATCACAAAATCCATGCACTGTAACATCAGACATATTTTGAGTATGACTGTATAACCATCTATTTATTTTTATATCTTTTATATTTCTTAAACTTTCTTTAATCTTTAACCAATCTTCTTTTATTTCAGGTACTACTTCTTCATCCCAAGAAATTCTCATCAACCACAATTTTTGAATTATTATTTTTGCAGGCAGGAGTACCGGAGTTAACCAACCGAGAGGATCAAACAAGCGTTGAATTTCCGAGAGTATGGTTCTTTTGGTTATGATTGCCGGTGACGCAGGTAAGTCAGCATAATAATGTAAAGTATCATCGACCACATTCCACGATAGCCCTAACGTCTTTACTGTTCCTTCAAACTTAAAATCTATACTCAGGCGAGAGCTTAGTTCACCGGAAGAAAAGTTTTGCAAAAAATCCTTATTATTTGATGACCATTTCTGTAATTTCATTCCTCCTCTACTTAGTATATTTGAAATTTGTTTCGCTATTTTTGTAGCCTCCTCTACCGTATCCTGACCGGATAGTAAATCATCCATAAAAAAATCATTTTTTATTACATTAGCAGCCGCAGGATAGCCTCCTCCTTCATCGTTAGCAATTTGGTGAAGAGTTTTTACAGCAAGATAAGGTGCCGATGCTGTGCCGAAAGTAACTGTCAATAAACGATAATCCTTTATAGGCTCATCAATGCTATTCCTCCATACAATTCTTTGATAATCAGCGTCCTCTGTTGTGATTAATATTTGCCTATACATTTTTTCTATGTCTGCGACAAAGGCAATTTTCCGAAGTCGCCATCTCATAATCAAGGATCTCATATCTTCTTGTAGCAGTGGACCAACAAGTAAGTCATCATTGAGTGATATATTATTTTTGCCTGTTGCAGACGCGTTGAAAACTACTCTAACCTTTGTGGTATCACTTGCTTCTCTAATAACTGCATGATGCGGTAAGTAAATAGATGGGTTATTAATTTCGCTTTCTGGAACTTCTTCCATGTGGTTTAACTTTAAATATTCATTAATCACATTTATATACTCTCTCTTTAAATCCGGGGATTTGACAAATTTGGATTCTAATTGCTTAAATCTGAAAATTGAAATATCACGGGTATCACCTTGTGTTGCTCGTGGGGGTTCGTGTTTTACAGGTAATTTTACAACATATCTTCCTTCCGCTGTCCTTGTATATGTATCTTTATATGTTCGTTCACATGTTTCTTCTTCTATGCTTAATTTTTTGTTTGTTTCAGGATCCAGCTCCCACAACCTTTGCAACATTTCATCCACATCTATACGATGGTGCATAACTAGCATTTCATTATTAGATTTCATTTCCGTATTGTCTAACACGGAACCGAATAATATCCATCCCAAGCTTGTTTCTTGTGCGCATGGTGAACCAGGAGGACCCTTGATCAAAGGTTCTTTGATTATTTGTGCATATGTGGTTACGCCCAGCAGCATATCAATCCGTCCAGGTATATTGTATGTAGGGTCGGCTAATACAAGACCTTGAAGATGTGACCATGAATTTTTACTGTCTATCAAATGTTTGGATGGTAACACATTTGTTAAACGAGTAGTAGAAATGACATATGCATCAATGAACAGTTGGAACTTGTCGTCATATCTTGATAAAAGCTCTAATCCCACCGTGTGTTTTACCTTAGTTTGTGTAGATCCTATTCCCGTAATACTTACATCTATAGCCAATGGTTTACGTTTAACTTTAAGCAGTTGAGCAGCTCGTTCGCTTATAAAGTTCGCTTGTGAGCCTTGGTCTATTAGCGTGCGGAGTACAGTTACTCTGCCGGCGCCATCTGTAACAGGGACAAGAGCGGTAGCTAGCAGAGCAGAACCTTGTTTAGTTGCTACGAAAGAAGAGATAGTGTTAACCTGTTCCTCCAAGTGTTGCTCCTGCTGTTCTTCGTCTATCTCATCCTCCACCTGATTAAAGTGCGATTCTATGTTGCTGGGTTTGACCACGGCCATTGACTGATGCAACAAAGAATGATGACGCCGTTGACATACCTTACAAGAAACCCGCAAACGACATTTGCTCACCATATGCCCACTGCATAAACAATTAAAGCAAATATTATTGGAACGAACAAACTCATTCTTTTGTTGTGGTGTAAGTGATATAAATTCTTTACAGTGACATAAAGCATGTTCTAGTTGACATTTTGGACAGGGTTTAAATTGCACTGCGGGCGTCGCTATATGGAATGACCTTTCTTTAGATGTCGATGGCGTTAATAATTCCAAAGTACGAAATTTTAATTGTAAAAACTGTTGTAATTGTTCCCAACTTGGTAATTTGTCGCTATCAGTCTGGACATACTCTTCCCAATCCTTATGTGACTCTGGGTCCAATTTCTGTACAACCAGAAATATAATTAAAGGATCCCAAGAGTCTGTGATTATGTTTATGTTTTTTAAACTATTAAGGCACTCCGTGGTAGTATCCAGTAAGTTTTTTATTAATTTATAATTTTGTGAGCTCATTTTCTTTTGATTAAATAATCTTTTTAATATTGAATTAACCATCATTTTTTTATTTCCAAATCGTTTATTTAATAAATTCCAGGATTGCTCATAATTAGCTTGTGTTATTTGAACATGTTTTAATATATTTTCAGCTTCACCAGTTAAGCTACTCTTTAAATAATATAATTTTTGTACATCCCCAAGCGCGGAGTTATTATGCACCAATGACTGAAACATATCTCTATACGAGGGCCAATCTTCATATGAACCCGAAAACGTCGGTAGTAATATTTTAGGCAGCTTTAACTGCTCGTTCGCGTTATTTGCTACTTCCAAACTTGTTCCATAGGCGGGACTCTTATTAGCGTTTATTAAAAGATCTTTTAAATCGGCTTTGATGCATAAATAAAGATCTTCAAATACAAAAAAATCTTCGTTCACAAAATACGATATTTCACATTTCTTTTCTTTAGGCACTGTTCTCACTAAACTATTGTGAGCCTCTTTAAAAGTGTTCCAATACTCCTCAATACTTTGTAAGCGGGCTTCCACGTACCCCTTCGTCAATCGTTGTTTTGGACACTTTTTTAAATTAGTTTGCGCCTTTTGTAACAATAAAGCCGTATCCTCCAATAAGGCCAGTAACTGCTCGACCCCACTCATGTTTAGTCTTTTATCAATATTGTACGAGTAACGAATAAACGTGTAAAGTAAATAACAATAATCTGTAACTTGTCACTCATTAGAATCCTTCCGTCACACCCCGGACACTCCATACAAAATGATCGTTTTGACAGTCACACTGTAGAGACTGCAAATGTGTGTGTTAACGCTTTATGGTTGGCACATTTGTGACTAGCGTAAAAAAAAATTCGCGTTTTTCTGATGAAATACATCCGTAAACAGCACAATATCTAACCATTTTCTACGAAAAACGATAATCACAAATCCAAAATAATAAAATTACTTTAAGTCAATTTGATTAATGTTGTCAATCTTCGTTGCGTATCGTCCTTGCAGAAAAATATGGCCCATTTTATGTCTGATCGCGCGGGGGTGAGGTAAGTTTAATTTTGGCGGGAGGCGGAGAGTGTCCGTTCTGTAGCGTTTAGCTACTATTATGTATTCTGTGCTTCCGTAGAAACCGGTTCCTCGATGTAATTAACATTAACGCTCACTGATTCTATCCGGCGATGGACCATATGTTGAGGCAATAAGGTTCAATTTTGCTTGTATTGGAAGGCCAAGTAAAACACACGTCTAATCTCGATAACATTTATTTCGTTACTAAAATTACTAAAGCTACTTACTAGCGGCGGCGCGTACAATCATGTTAATAAAATTTTTGCACTAACCCCATTTAGATTTCAATTTTTCGATTGAAGCTTTCTGAATAATAAAATGAAATTTTTAGGGTAGCTACCTAATAGATAGAGCAAGTTTTTAAAAGCAAAATGGAAAACTTTTTTTTATGTGATTTTATTTTTTTACGGGCCCTTGAAGTTGTGAACATACTGGGTAATTTTATCTTTCTTGGCATTTAATTCTTTTTTTTATTCCATTCGAAGATCTAACGATAGTAAATGTTAGCATACTGAATTGGCCTATCTTTCAGCTTAGCACACAAAAAAAAATCAAGCATCTAGCGCAATAATTCACGTCACCATAAATAAAAATCTCATCGTACTCAGCGATAGATGAAAAATTGAAAAAAATGTCATAACTCCGAAAATACGAAAAATCGCATAACATACATGGGGGTGATTCGGATAGCCCTCTAGGTCCTCTACCTCCCAGCTTCCGTTCATCACTACTTTTTGGGACACCCTGTATAGGTAATATAGGTGTAGTTTCTGTGTGTCACGTGTGTGTATACTGAAGCTATGTATATTCAAAAGTACTGATCCAATAATGAAAACTATTTCACTAAAAGATTCTACACTATTTAAACTCTTGTAACTCAGGGTGAGAATATATACCTTTTTGATATATTATTATTTATTATCACTTAATGGCAACAAAAAATCGCACTACCACCTTCCTCTTCAATAGTCAGTAAATAAAACACATATTTTAAATTTCATCAATTTATTCTTCAAATTACATACTTATATCAAGTATAGAACGAATCCATACAAACCTTACAGTCTATCTTACACATGTTAGTACTTATTCAACAAAACAATACAAGAAGTAATGTTTCACAAAAATTCTTAATACTACAACGAATTTTCATAAATAGGTCCGTATTATAAAAGGTTGTATCAACACTTAGACATGATTTTAAAAGCAAAATAACCGATAGAGGTATTTAATCGAAGATTGTAATATAAATCTTCGGTTATAAAAATAGCTGTTTATATTCAACAGGACATAATATGGTTATATTGCTTTTTATCAGGTCTAGTCAATATTTTATTACACTACGAATGTTGGAATGTTGGTAGTTTCCAAACAATAATAATTGCCTTCAATATTTGTTTGATCGTGATATTTATGTTACATCTTTGGGGTACAAAGTAAACTCAAACTGTAATAACTAAACTTTTCGTTGAATCTACTATTTGTTAGAAGTTACTATAAAAATATTTAATAATTGATTATTATTATTGTAATGAAAATCTTATCTGTATATGAACAATGAAACATTATAGACTTAATTATTTAAACAAATATCTTATTAAATGGCATACAATAAGTTCAATAAGTAGCCCAACGCAAAGTTTGAATATAATATTTCTGAGGTACATATTATGTACTTCAGAAATTTCGACTTAAGTCGCTATCAGTCACATATAATATAAGGATGATTAAGACCATATTATCAAACAGAATTGATTTATATAGTTACACTGTTTTGTACCTAACCGCCGAGTTTCTTTGAGTTCTTATGTCTAAAATGTTGTCTTCAATGACAACATAATAAACAGATATTGAATAATAGTCAAAATATAAATTGAATAGAGAAACAGAATTAAATTCATCGCTATGTATAACATGTAACCTTATCACGGTCCCCAGAGCGCTACCAACTAAGCACAAATACGCATGGTCTATGACGGTCACGGCACAAAAATCGAAACAAGAATCATTTCTTCATAAAACAGAAATTGAATATAGAAACTGCAATTTGTACACATAGCCATGTACACAAAAACTCAGATGTAACGTTTCTTCATAAAATAGAAATTGATTATAGAAACTGAAATTCAATTGTATTGCCATGTACACCTAGTCACGGTCCCCACTATCCTCCCGGTTGCTAGTAGTCAGCGGTCACGGTCACCGTCATCGTGCCCACCGGCCGCTAGTCCTAGTCCTGCACGTTGCGGCGGTAGC
>CAJQZM010006796.1:0-17700 GCA_907164665.1 Colias nastes | reverse complement strand
GTTACGGAATAATCGCCTGTGCACACTTAACGATTACACCCTGTATAGTAAGTAATGTAGGTATATAATATATTGTGTTATGAAATAATATATATAGTACCTATGAAATGAAAACCTTGAGAATATTATTATGCTCCATATTTGGTAAGTCATGTTATAACAGGAAATTAATGTTATCTCAGCTAAAATGGGATTCGACTGCAATCTCTCAAGCAACTGAAGTTGTAAGAAATTCCTTCTCAACTATTTTATCACAAAATCAAAACAGGAAACTATTTTCTTGTGAGAATACGATCGCGATTTAAATTGTTTTAAACCTAAGAAAAATGCTGAAATTGAGGTTAATATTTAGATTTTAAGAAAATTTACTAAAAGTTATTTGGGTAGCTTGCAATAAGTTTATGAGAATGTTATAGTTTTAGGGATTTTTCATAAGTCTTAAATTTATTAACATAACATTTTCCTAAAGTGATGCTATTAAGTGATTTAAATAACTATGTAGCTAACATAGATTTAAAGAAATCTTAAAATACCATTTTAAGATTACATTACATACATATAAGATACATACAAGGGTCATTCTTTACCTAAGAGTTATATCACGCATTTAAAACACTTTCACCCCAAATTGTTTTCAAATCCAAGACGTAACATTCCACTTTGTAATGTATCATGAAATTAGACTCATAAAATTACCAGTTGCGTACGAAAATTAGGTACCAACTGAGAAAACGCGGGAAGGGGTTGAAATTAAAATAAATTGCGTTACACTTTAATTGTATTTCAGGATAATTTTCCAAGCGTCTGATTCCTAGTCGTCCTAGCTATAACCGTATAGAACAACGTAAACAATGGAGCCGCTTCACGCTTAATATTTTTTATTCGATATCCATATTCATAAAACTTATAACAATATTGTTGGGAGTTGGCACGTCGCCAAGTGCTATGTGATCCTCATGTTTTTCCTTTTCTCGTGTCACTTTTAGGTGCTTATTAAAAGTATTAAATATTAATATTAAAAATATTAAATAAAAACCTAATCTGTTGTTTTGGTAGAGCATTATGCGAATCTAAAGAAAACTCATTACTTTCACGTTAAACATTTTTAATAATGTTTAAGATTTAAAAGGTACAGGAAGTCTCTCAGCTTTTTTTGTTCATTAAGTATATTCTAAATTATATTAGTGAAACAGGAGATGCCGTCGGGTAATTGCTTATTTCCTTCCTTATCTCATAAAAACTGTCTTTTTATAAACGTATTTATTAAAACACGCCATAATAATTTCTTATTATGGAAATGTTTATGAAAATATTTGTCGGTTTCGTTAATTCCGTCTTTTCAGTTAGGTGTTTATTAATTGCCGTTATTTATAAATGCTTAAATATACATAAGTATTTTTTTTTTCACTTTTAAGATAGAGGTAAAATTTACGAAATAATGTGGTTTAAAGCAATGGATACTGTTGGGGATTTTTCACTACATAGTATAAAACAAAGTCGCTTTCTCTGTCTCTATGTTCCTTTGTATGCTTAAATCTTTTAAACTACGCAACGGAATTTGATGAGGTTTTTTTTAATAGATAGAATGATTTAAGAGGCGATTTTTAATATATAATTTATTAGGTTTTAGACAAAACGGGCGAAGCCGCGGGCGAAAAGCTAGTATCTATATAATGTGGTAAATGTACGTAGGTACCTTGTTTATTTTTGAAAAATATATCTATATGTACCTCAAGTACTTAATAATATATTATACACATTTTTCTAATATATATATGTATCTACAAGTATTTACCTACTTAACAGAAAAAATACCATTTCCATTCAATATTTGAGTATGGCCGCCAAAAATTGTACATTCAAGAAAAAAAAAAATGTCCTTGTCATTTTATATAACACCAGATTTTTTTATATAGTAATTATGGTAGTTTTTAAATAGTTTCAGCTTCACTATGTTATATTTATCATTATATTAATAATTTAAATTAATTTTGAGTGCCTTTAACAAGCTCAATATTTTTTTTTTGAAATGCTTATTTTCCTTTCCATACTAGAATCATGTGTCCCACTTAGTCATCTCACACTTTGAAGTCACAAAATTATGCACAAATCTATTGATACCTGTAAAATTTTGGTATTTCTAAATTATTCTGTAAACTTGTGGATACTTTTAACAAGTTCTAATAAAAATAACATAAAAGAAGTTAATATAAAACTCACTTAAAACTATGTCTCACTTTTTTTAAACATAAATATTTTTAAGTACCTAATGGCAACACCAATTTACATGTTGGCCAACCTTTAGAAAAAAAAAATCGCCATTTTGTTACTGTAAAAGTTGATCGAAAGGTAGTCGGCATTTTTGTCCCAGAACATTTTAATAATTTTGAGTGAGAATTATGCAAGGTAAGAATACAAATTTACTATATTATTTAAATTATGTGTGTAGCTTTAGTGTTCTAGTAACAAATCAAACTATGCGGCGTCTTATTACTACAAAACTTTGACGAATAAAGGCTTTTTAAATTGTGTCCAACCATATTTTGATTCACGAATGATACCATGTGTTACTATTGTGTTACATAACATTCGTGATCGGCTGTTAGGGGTAGTACTCACTAGAGAATCTAAAGTTAAAAATTTACTTTTTTACATAAAGAGAACCCACTTCAAAAACTATCATGTTTCGGAAGTTAGTAACTTTTTTACTATAATAATTCGTATTCTTAATTAATATCATAAGTTGTAAATGATTCTTGCATTTGTAAGTATTATAGAAATACAAAATTTGAGAAATAAAACTTTTTCTTTAAAAATTTGTTTTGTTGAGTTTTAAAGTAATTTAATCAAATAATTTAATTAACAATATAAAACAGAAATGTAAAAAAAATCTCCTGCATTATTAGTTGTAATGTACACTAGGCTTAACAAAATCACGTGTGTTACTATCAGTCACGTATGTTACGGTGTGTTACGATTTCACGACTGTTATTGTACAATATTTGGCGGCCATACTCATTTATGTTTAAAATGATTCACGTGACTATAAATGTTTTTAACACTCCCATCTACCTCAGATCACTGTAATCACATTATAACACTCGGCTAGCTAGTTAAACATCCAATCCTGACCTTTTTAATTGAAATATCAATTACAATGCTT
The DNA here is from genome assembly GCA_907164665.1 of Colias nastes. Classification (NCBI taxonomy): domain Eukaryota; kingdom Metazoa; phylum Arthropoda; class Insecta; order Lepidoptera; family Pieridae; genus Colias; species Colias nastes. The sequence continues at coordinate 14,537 of CAJQZM010006796.1, read as the reverse complement.
AGTGATGTGAAACTTATTGAATTCGTATTGGCACAATTCAATATTCACGAATGAAATCAATTGAAATCATACACCGTTAATAATTAGAATTGGAACACAATGCGGTGCGGGATTGTTTAATATTTCATATTGATCCACTGATTAGACGTTTAAGAATTGTATTATGAAACGTTCGGAAATGGCGGGTATGAGTCATTATATACGTAAGTATATTAATAGTCGAAAATAAATATACATATGTAGATGTAGGTATTATAACACTTTCTATCATGATACCAGATCTATCGTTATCGTAGATTATTTAATTTATAATTGCAGTAAATCGTATGCCAGATGAAGCCAGGCAATGAAACTAGTCTACTTTATTTCACAGGTAGAAAAAAAGAAAGCATTAGGTACTAGACGTTTATGTCGCAATTACGTTTTATTATTCATTTTACATAGGTACGTTTTATCAGAACATTTAATCTGCATTACCAATAAAAATAATATTTTTAGTCTCACATTCATTATGTTAATGTAAAATCAAAATATCTGGCATGACTTTGACAATATACAAACATGCACGTTTTTCATTACACTAAAATATTATTTGTTTAGATTTTACACCCATTTAATATTAAAACATCGAATACGCGTTTAAAATTCAAACAAAAAGCAACAAAAGTATAAAGTTCAATCAGTGAGTATTTTTCGTTTTTGTTTCCAACCTTCTATTAGGGATGCTCGTTTCGTTGTGAATTGAAAAAAATATATCCGCACAATTAAAAAACTCATTACTTTATAGCGATATCAATGAAGTGCATTCCGGCTTTACCGAAGCCGACAGGAATTGAATTAAAAAAAGGTGCACTTGCAATTACTCCATTGAAATGGCCTCTCACGTTTCAATCTTTTATAGCGGCCTCTATGAATCCGAATGGAGTGCAATATGAGATGAGAGGGCCAATAATGAAATATAAAAACAGAAATAAGCACTCATTTCCAATGCTATGGCCCGTCGAGTAGTCTCCATTCTTCTCATTCAGAACATTTGCTTTGACGAGTGCTTAGCAAGCGCTTAACTTTATTCTCAAAGGTCAGCCCGTCATTGGACTGTGTGATGCAAATTGACTGCAAACGAACGATAAGTCCGATAATTGTGTAGTTTTTATCAAAAGCGAACAATGGGAATGTTTTATAATGCACTTGACGCAGTTTTAATAACATTATATTTTGTTCAACTACAGAACAATGCATTCTCGTGCAAAGTTAATCGTGTATGTTTATGACATTAAAATAAATATCATTTAACGTATTATATTAATACGTATATAATTCTTTAACAAAAATATATATTTGAAGCGCGGTTTAATTAAATAATAATGCGCACTAAAAGTATACAATAAAGTTGCATCGAAAGCCACAATATATTTAATCAGCAGTTCTAATTACGACATCTATATAATAGGAACGGGACGCATTGTTCACAATCTCAACATTCCATTTCGCTTTTTTCTTATTAAGATACAATCATTGGGACCATTTTAACTGAATGAAACGTTTCATTCATGTTGCTATGGGGGGAACGCAACGCATGCAATGCATTAAAACGAAAAGAAAAAGTCCCATCAAAACGCTCTGTAGAGCAAATAAAACTGTTTCCCGTATCCACTGCGTCCATATTGTCATCATTTAAACGATCTAGCTTATTGTCTAAACGCCTGTATGGAATAAAGGATAGAAAAACACGGCTTATATTGTTTCTTTTAACTTATTTCAAGCGTTATTTGAAAGGACAGTGTGTTATAACAGAGAATATTAAAAAATCAGTCATGCATAGATACATATGATATAGGTATATGTAGGGAATTGTTAGTGTTTCTATTAATTTAAGTTTTGTAGTGTCTATATTGAATTACCTACTTAATTCATTTTGCATTTGAATTATGAAGAGACTATTAGTTTCCAATGTTAAGAATACTCAACCATATTCATGATGCCACAGTATATTTAACTATAAATCCTGCCCTCCAACTATAGACATAGAATTCAAGCCAAATTTTCAGGACTGCAATAAGAAGAGATGTCTGGCCGCTTTATTGAGATTCCGCGCACAGTCACTGACGGTCTATACGAGCGTCAGTCGATTGTTGACGCTAGATTTTCACTTGCATTTATATTTGCTTCAAGGCAGATTGATGCAGTTGCTATATGCAGAGCCAATTCTTTTGGGTCTGTTCAAAAGTGCAGCCAAAAAATAATGATATAATCTTTGATTAATTTAATTTCTTTTGAATTTTTTTTTTCTTTTTCAAAATTATTTTCAAATTTATCTGATAATTTTGTTCCAGTATTCACAAAGTAGATATGTATAAAACAACGTATAAAATTGTACCAATGAGGGTCGCTTAATTCAAATTAGCCTTAAGCAGTTAAGTCCGTTAAAATTTTCTAGCTTTGTCGTTAGTTTGTACAAATGAAATGAGAGACATTAGGGGTTCACAAAGAGCTTAGTGCCTCATAATTATTACGGGTCTAATTTACAGTTGAAATTTAAAGGGAATATCAACAAGCTTAAAGAGGTCGCGACATGAACACGCGCCTGATGACGTCTAATTAATTTGGGTTTACAAACAGTTTTAATAAATTAGTTGTGAAGGCGTAAGTTTATTAAAATTTTAGTACTGAACTAATGTAACATGTGTGAAACACACGTACAGTAGAGGTCGGAAAAATTAGAGGAATGTTTATTAATTTTCAAGTTGTAATTGGGGTTGTGTATTTAATTTTAAACGAATTTAACATCAGAAGTAAATTTTACCGCTTCACGGAATTACAAAGAAATATCTGAGTGTGACTAGCTGCTCGCCCCGACTCCGCCCGGGTCGACCTCTTTTATCAGTTTTTCAAATGGTTGTTATTTCTATTTTTTGATTCCATTTTATTGTATATGTTACCGGAAATGTATGTAATCCGTCATTGTATACAATTCCTAGGAAATGTATATAATTCCTAAAATCGTACGGAAATGTGTGAAATAAATTATTTTATACACATTTCCTAGGAAATCTATACATTTCCTAAATATCTATCGGAAAAGTAAAATATTTAAGATATTGATATGTCGCAGGCAAGTTGTATATAATCTGGCCGTTTACAAACGGTCGGCATTTTGTAGTAACTATGCCGATAATTCGTAATCAGAAATTTTTGGTTTGGATAAGGGGGTGGGTTAGGTTAGGTTCGTGTTTTTTAAAACTACACAGAAATAGGAGCCCCACGAAGTGGGGCTCCGTCGGCTCGCGACCGTCTTTTTGTAGAATTTTGGAAAAAGACGAATTTTCGGCATATTAAAACAGCTAGCCGTAATGTAATACGGCGGATTGTACAATCCGACTGCGCCAAATATACGCGAGGACAGCGGGACGAGCGGACTGATTACTTGCAAAATGAAAATTTGATTTTATAAGAATAAATATAAGTTGATTTTGTGATATTTATGTTAAAAGTTAGATAGTTGATTTTTAAAATGTTAATTAGTAAGATAATAATATTAACATAATATTATTACAATTTTACGGTATGACTGTTATCCGATTACAATCGGGTATTGATACATCAATAAGAGCTATAATAAAAAAAATAACAACGTGTTTTATTACAGAAAGCATTTACTTTACACATTTCCTAATACGATATCGGAATTGTATACAATTCCTAGGAAGATTATACATTTCCTAGGATATGCATGCATTAAATAGTTTTTTAAACAATATTTTATACATTTCCTAAATGGTATCGGAATTGTACACATTTCCTAGGAATTGTATACAATTCCTTGATTTCATACATTTCCGGTAACATATAGATTAAAAAGGATTTTGAAGTTTGAAGGAAAAAAGAGAAATAATATAAAATTTTCATAAATATTGCGTGATAAGGATTAATGCTATTAAACATTTAAATTGATTCAATTCTGTTTCAGGTATCAAACTAGTATTAGTTGTTAAAGTTGTAGAGCCTTACAGAGAAGATTTGGGAACTTAGTTAGCAGCTAAGTTACGGTCTCAACCAATTTGCATCGGGCCCGTACGAGTAAAGCCTTTACGTTATATAGTCTATAGGGAATAAAAGCACCTGGGGTGTGGAATTGGTAATATTTTCAGGTATTGTATGTGGTAAGAAGTGTTTTGGAGAATTATTTATCATCAAATCAAACAGTCATTAAATTAAAATGACTTTGAATAATAAATAGGTATAAAAAAATTGTTACGATTCATGATTGATAGTGATTGATGGATATAAACGACTTTTGTGAGAAGGAAATCAAAAAGATTTAGAAAAATCCTGGTATTGAAAACCAGAGAAATTACGAATTAATTAATAAGTATTTAAAAGTGGTGACGAATGATGTATCTATTTGCCATTTGAAAAGATGTTTAATCTACCCAATTTTAATAGATCGAGACACTTTAAATCTCCGATGGGTATAAAACTGAGAAAGAAAGAACCACTTATGCTATCACGATATTTGTATTATTCAGTAATAGTCATTCAAAATTCAAATACTAATACGTTTAAATATAACTTTGTTCATATTATGTTTTCAGCTTAGTGGAAGTACGAGGAAGACAACTGATCGGGATTGAAACACTTCATGAAACATCTGTTTTATTGGTTGAAGTACATCGTCTTCATTGAAAGGACAAGTATTGATACTTCAGGACCAATTGGAAAAATATTGTGTTTTTCGTTTGTCTAAAAATAACCACTTAGCGATAATATAATCCTTATTTCTTGAGTGTATCCAATCAATCAGTTTTGTTCTATTTTGTTTTTATGAAATACATAGATATCTTTCAGTCACAAGTCAAAATTACCATACGGAATAAAATATTTTACGTCTCAATAAGCTATAATTTACATCATTACATCATATTACGTGTACTGATACCTAGATATTAAACTGTATTGCTGCAATTAATATGACTGACCTGAAACAGAAATTGAACCGAAATTCCTGCTACCTATTGATACTATTTACGTATATTAATAATATAGTTCAAACGCCCACTTCACTACAAAAATAAAAAATCAAAAACAATTTTTGTATCGGATTCGTATCTACTAAATAAATCTATCTGTTATTTGGAAAGGTCTGAGTTTTTGCGTCTCGGGTCAAGTGTGACGTCACAAAAAAGAAAGGCGAGCCGTCATCAGGGCTCTATCAATAAGGGACGACATTGTTAGGGCTGAATGGGGATTTGTAAAATGTCTTAAGAGACACTTTAGTATTTGGAAATTTATTGATTGCTTCCTTTTTTATTGGAACACTAGTCCGTAGATTCGCTGTCGTGGAGACAGGAATTTGTTATATTGAAATGCGAAGAAAGGACTGCTTTAATTTGAAAGAAATTCATCTATACTTAATATTATAAAGCTGCAGAGTTAGTTTGTTTGTTTGAACGCGCTAATCTCGGGAACTACTGGTCTGATTTGAAAAATATTTCGGTATTAGATAGCCCATTCATCGAGGAAGGCTATATATTATCATCTCGCTAAGACCAACAGGAGCGGACCACTGCGGGTAAAACCGCGGAGCACAGCTAGTCAAAATATATATGACAATAATATTATATTGTAATGTAGATATATTATAATGCTATATTATGTGTATTATACTTACATGCGCTTTAAGCTTCTCATTGCCTCTCCACCATTTCCACTTTATTTGCCAACGAGGTTTACTTTGTCTAGACGGCATAATATAATTATGAGGATCGATCGCTACTGAAAAGCAGGTTTTAAAAACTACATTCAGTCTATATCTTATAATTATCAAATAAGAGACCAATTAGTAAATAATGAAAAAAGGCTGATTAATTTTTGGAAGATATTTTTGTATTTTTTATTAAAAAATTGGAGAAAATCTTTTTAAAAGCAAAATAAATTAGTTATACTAACTGTTCGTTATAGATTACTAAGTATTCAACTTCAAGACTCATCAACTTCAGAATTGTGTTATCGTAAATTTTTATATAACGAAGGTCCAAATAAACTTATCGTCTGTATAATTAATAATTGTTAATTAATTTCTATTTTCATATTTGACTCATAATTCATTGTAGCTATTATGTTTGAGGAAGTTGATGTTAATTAAACAGTAAAAATAATTGTTTCGTAACTTCGGTTTCAATTTATGATAAATTATTCATCTTGCTCTTTATAATTTATCCATCAAATTATTTTAAGATTCAATTTATATCACTTTTTCTTTGCAATTTAAAAGCTCACGCTTATCTTTATGAAAAATGGCGCTCACGGTAAGTATTAATAATCATTTATAGCTTAATACATTTTAAATATCCTGTTTATATTGCGTCAAGAACAAATTTCACGAACAGTCGCTTTCAATTACAGGCATTCGTAACGTGGAGTCAAGAACACTTACCTTGGGATATTGAGGGCTGATGATTGATCGTCTGTGTCGTAGAAAAAAGTTTCGGTCTGGTAAGTAACAGAAGGCCTTGCGTAAATAGAAAACGAATTGCAGAAATGCATCCATGGAACCCGTTTTAATTGATGAACGAGCGTTCAACTAAACTTCCGAAAAGCAATAAGGGAGACTAATTGTTGAGCTTGTAATTGGAAACGGTTCAGTTTTTGGCTATGTTAAAATTTACTTAGTAAGAATGTTTTAATATCGTTTTGCAGTAATTATGTGACGGAATTAAAAAAAGTAACATTACTTTCTACTTACTTATGCAATAAAGAAAAAAAAAAACAAAGCAATAGATATTTCAATCAGCGATTTTATGTTTTCTTAGTAATCTAAATGTTTGTCTGTTTAACAGACCAATAAACGATAAATGGAAAATAGTTCTAAACCCGTGACAATTTGAATAAACACACTCCTTTACAAGCACATTCCAAAAATGCATAACAATACCGCCATTCGTCTTCATTACACGCGGAGTATAAAATTCCCACAACATAGACTATTTACAAAGCAACAGCGTACGGCATTTTAACGAAATTAAAACAAGCGAACCCACAAAATTGTCTTATTATCGTTTATTAGATTTTCCCGATACACGTAGCTTTGTCGAGTCAATTTAACGTCGGCAAGGCGGGGAGCTCTCAATTAGTTAATTTTGTTAAATATCCTTGATTGAGCCGGCCGGCAATCAGCGATGCAAATTGTACTCCGTCATTTTACGAGACTTCAACGGAATTTATATTTTGTTACTGTTTCATATTGTTGTTGTTGCGTATTGTTTCTTTAATTGTAATTTAATTAGAATATTTATATAGCGTTTAGAAACGTAACTGTGTCTCAATTTGGTGATGAAGAAATGGGTTTATTGTTATTTTCATTTGCGTGGTCAGTATTAAATTTTGTATCGTATTTTTTACTGAATTAATTATTCTTGATATAATTATCATCTGACAATATTAAATTACATACCTAATGTATGTAATTTAATATTGTCGATGACAACTACATCGTAAACGGTCTAACGTTCTACAATCTTCCACTAGAAAATCTAATCTTTATAGCAGCTGATAAGTGTATCTCAAATCAGTTTTATGTGGTGTATTACAAAGCTTATCAGCTCGTGAACCAAGCACCAAGGGCTTCCGTTTCATTAATTAGAAACTTCATCGTGATGCCGCAGATTCATTTTGAGTATAATAGAGTGTTATAAATTCTCTTATCCGACCCACATCGCGATATTTTATTGTGACAAAGATTTTGTCCGCTTGGTAAATTTTGAAATTCTTTTTGTGAAGGGTGCTTTAGTATGAATTTTTTTATTGTTCAACTTACACATTATATTACTTTGTAAATGGTCTGTACTAATGTGGGTTTTTAGGTTAATTATGACAGGAAGCGCATTCAAATTTTTAAGTAAGTGTATAATTTTAATGAAAGCAGTTTATTTTTTAATTAAGTAATAATATAATAAACGAAATACAACATAACATTTAAAACATTGACCTTTCAGAGGCTCCCGAATATAATGATAAGGAATCATCCCAAACTACGAAGCCGGCGAGAAGTCCACTAGGAATTTTCTTTGTTAAAAAACAAGAGCAATCAACGGAATCTTTGACAAAACCATGGCTCAAAGACTTAGGTAGTTATAACTTCATCGTTATCTACGGTATTTCCGCAATTAATCCTATCTCAACGATAACGCTGTTTCAAGTTAAGGGCCAGTCACTGGGGATCTAAGCAATCTTCACGGGTGACTTGTCAAAGTGAGAAAGGGTCTGAAGAGAGTTTCAACAATGCTCGTTATCTTAGAAGCTAAGAACGCACTTATTATATCATTTTAAATACGCCCAAGAATCCAAAAGAACAGCATCAAAGGATCTGATTGGACTTTTGCACGGACTTTGTGGTATAATTATTTTACAAGACAGTTGGATAGTGTTTATTCGTGCTAGCTCCGTAAGTATTACCAGTTAGATTATAATTTTTGCTTGAAAAAATGGTTTATTATTGTAAAGATAAGATAATATTGAGAGGATTTTTATAAATATTTGTTACCATGTCAACAAAAAGCTTGCTTATACTGGACTCTACATTACCCTTATAAGAGTCAATAATAATGTGATAATAATAAGATATATGACACTCGTACCGTACACTAGAAAAGGTCGGAAGTAGCGTAATCATTGACGGTAGACATGTTATCACGTTTTGTATACAATTCGATCCTATTTGTGAACATTTGAGAGATATCTTGGCATTAAGTGTGATCCATCGCTGACTATTGAGAACGTTCCATACTTGTATATCACAACTATAGAATAAAAAGTTCAAGCCCTTGTTAGATTCAACAGCGCACTATTGTTATAGTTACACTTCCAATACGCACGCACTTACTCCAAGTGGCCAGGCCAGGGCTCGTCAACACAAGTATCGAAATAAACCGTCACGTCACCTAAAGTTAATATGTTTGAAGCGGAGTTCAATAAAACGATTCGTGTCCGTGACAGATGACGACAGGGGTTGTGAACATTTGCTTTTATTTCGCACAACTCGTTTAGCACATGCCGACTGACAATCAATCTCAGTCAATATATAGGACAAAGGACCGTTGTTTCTGTGTTGTTGCTGTTTAATGAAATTTTTCAGCGATGTGACGGTGTAGCGTAGTTTGTGATGAGCTTTCATATTTGAGTAGCGTTATATTTGCCATAAAGTTGCCCTATGACGTGAAAATCTTGTTATATATTTATGATGATAATATGAATTTACCCAAATCTATCATGGCACAAACAATGAAGATATGAATAGAATATCATATCGGATTAATATTTAATATCATTTAGATAAGTATTTTACTTCACATCAAATCAATTTACATTCCAACACTTATACAAAAATACGTCTAATCTGTTAATACGCAACTCCACAGCAATAAATCCAGAAACTTCCCCTACAACAGGAGAAAAACATTAAAACCTCACTGTCTGGCGAACAAATTAAATTTTATGCACATTGATTTTCATCGGACTGAGTAATTACTTAATTCAGCGATTAGTTTACACAGCGCCCATGCAGGTGAGGGGACTTATCTTCCATTTTCTATCAAGGAAATTTAATTAACTGCTACTTAGTAATTTGCTGTTATTACGTGACGTCCTGGGAACAGAAATGGTTTTATTTAGTATAAAATGTGCTCTTCTTTTATGCATACTTTTTAAAGAATATTAACAATTTCAGGGTGTACTTTTATGAACACGTATTGGTCACTTCACAGTTTTATTAGTTTCATTTTATGCTGCTAATAAACATCATTATTTTAATAGAAGTATTTTTTGAAGTGAAACTTCTTTAGGTGCATGAGAGTAAAATTTAAAGGTCGCATCATGGCGAAGATTTTGGAATCTTTGAATCTTGCCAAAGAAGTTTCACTTCTGACACGTGTGCTATAGGCACACACTCTTTTTATACGGTCTTTGTAATAAACGAATTAAATGTTAATTTTGATAACATTATCAATAATATTTAATCCAAACGTTTTTCTATAAAATAATAATACATAATTATATTAAACCATATAGCTATCAAACAATACAAAACAATAAGCGGGCATATGTTTAACGATAATTTTCAGGTCCAATTCAGCATCTGTATGTAACATCGAGCGGGGTCTTTGAGAGTCCTCTATGCTGAGGGCCGGTCATTTGGACGTCAAAGCTGACGTAGGATTTGTGTACATAAGTACGATTCACTTTTATGAGGAATAAAAAATAGCTCCCGTTTGTTTAATCTCAAAGGCACTCCATCCTTTTGATGTAAATGATAAACGTCAAAAATGATTCTCTTTATTTTGCCGTGAATAAAAAAACGTACTCCGAACTAATGATATCTACTCTTTTTTCATTTTATCATTCGCGAATTACAATGGAGCTGTAATATTGGATGGAAAATGTATTTTCATATTCCTTCATTTTTGTACTTGAACACTCATATCGTTCAAGAGTGGAAAATATTATGAAAATAGTACAGCTATTAGAATAGTACGATGTTAATAAAAGTGGATATTTCAACTGAAATAACGCGTTTTAGAATTTGTAAGGGGTATAAGATTTTTCAATTTGAGCGAATATTATAAAAATATTTGAAAATTCATACTTAAAGAGAGAGTATTTAAAATGCGATTTATGTACATTGTATTTTAGGATTTTTAGGGTGACTAAATTATGTTATTTGGAATGTAAATATAGTTAATTTCAGCATAATAAGATAATGAAATATCAACGTGAAATATACATTAAATAGATTGATATGAATGACCTTTTTACATTTTCATTTATTAACGATTACAATAATACCTATAATAGTATATAATATGCTTAAGATTTCTTTACAATTTAAAAACAGTTATCATCTCAATATTTTCTTAAGTAAACTGTTGCAATTAAGACCCTATTGTTTGATGTTACACTTGTGCATACTTTCCTGTGTGGTCGATACCTTTTGCGACCTTTTTACATCATGCGGGTTTATTGTACTTTCAACTAACTTTTTAGAAACTTTCGTACTTTTTAATACTTATTTTTGTTTTATATCTAAAAGTGTTTTGCTCTAAAAGGTATATATATTGTTGTGTATAATACTTTGACTATCAATATGCTGTAATGTCTATTACTTTCAGAATGGGGTTTATTTCTGTAATCATTTTATGTTTCACAAACATCAGACTACACAACAAAACACAAAAAAAATGTAAAGTGAAAATTATCAAATTGGAATGAAACGTTAACGTAGACGAATTCACGGTTGAAAGCTAGTGCTAGGTATATAATTCTTGTATTAGCAACTGCAGACAAAGCTTCGCAACTCGATACACAACTAGCGCCATCTAGCTCTGACAATTATGGCGGAAGTTTATCATTTCAAAGCACGTTCACCTGTTATAGCGAACTTCATTAACACGTTATATTCAGCTGGGGATTCAGTTTAGAGACGGATAATCAGGTTACTGTGTGGATATACACGTTTTTGTATGTATAATTTGATCCAAGATCTCCTTTAATTAAGTTAATGAATGTGTTAAAGATTTAAAATGTAGACAATTCAAGTATTACAATAGGCGCGAGCACATCGGGAGCTTAACGTCATTATTATTACATAATATAAAAAATATGTTCCTTTTACGCTTTTCAAATTCCCATACAAATAGTGTCGATGCTAAAACGAATACTTTGATCATAGTTTTCGCTCGCCCCTCTGAAAAAGCTATCAAAGATGTCGAAGGAAGTTGTTGTTGATCTAATAATTTAAGTAGGTAGGTAATTTTATTTGTGGACCTTATATAGCATTGAACTTAAGGGCAGAGTAATTTGTGTCAAGTGTGTCAAATTTAATGAAGATTAAGGTTCTAAATGCAACTGAGATTAGAATGTTTTTACTAGATACTAAAATATATTGGCAGTATTATTATGACGACGACATTTTGTATTCTAAATTGCAGCTGAAAAGTGCATATATTTTTAAATAGAGCTTAATTGTATTCTAATTGCGAATAGTAAGTAGGTTTCCAGGCTATGTCAAATCATAACACAATTTTCGTGTAAACCAAAACTTTTCATTGTATGATATAAAACAAAATACCACGCAAATAAAACCAGAATGAAAGCAAAAAATGAATTTTAAAAATCCATCACGAAAATTTAACAAAGATGTTGCATTCAGGTTACCAAATTATGGAAAAAGATTGAAAAGAAAAGATCCACAACATGCACTTTAGTGTTTAAAGTTCTCGTTTTAAAAGCGTCACGGGAGTCGGGACTAAAATTTAGAAGTAAAATTTTCGTAGCGCGAGTCAAAAGTACCTGAACAAACTGCAACGCCTGAGCTATGGCGACGTATTGTGCCGAAACATCGGATCTATTGTAGTGCTGTTGGATGTAGGTCGCCTGCATTTTAAACTTTAAACATGCTATTATGCGTTGTGTTGAGCTCTAATGCTGTGAAGTTTTGTAGTCTTGTTTGTCTAACAGCATAATAAGTGACCACATGGGGCATATAATTAGATACCTTTTTAGGGTTCCGTAGCCAAAATGGCAAAAACGGAACCCTTATAGTTTCGTCATGTCCGTCTGTCCGTCTGTCCGTCTGTCCGTCTGTCACAGCCGATTTACTCGGAAACTATAAGTACTACAGTGATGAAATTTGATGGGAATATGTGTTGTATGAACCGCTACAAAAATATGACACTAAATAGTAAAAAAAAGAATTGGGGGTGGGGCCCCCCATACATGTAACTGAGGGATGAAATTTTTTTTTTCGATGTACATACCCGTGTGGGGTATCAATGGAAAGGTCTTTTAAAATGATATAAAGTTTTCTAAAAAACATTTTTCTTAAAGTGAACGGTTTTTGAGATATCAGCTCTCAAAGTCGTAAAAAGTATGTCCCCCCCCCTCTATTTTTATAACTACGGGGTATAAAATTCTAAAAAAAATAGAGGTGATGCATGCTAATTAACTCTTTCAACGATTTTTGGTTTGATCAAAGTATCTCTTATAGTTTTTGAGATAGGTTGATTTAACTGTAATTTATTATATTTGCTGCTACGGAACCCTTTGTGCGCGAGCCCGACTCGCACTTGGCCGGTTTTATTAACATTTTTGTGAACATAGAAAATGTAAGTTTTTTACTCAACCTCAGTTTCAGTTCTCGTATTACGTACGCACTACATAAAGACATGTTTTATTCTAAAAAGGTCATCAAAGACATATTTTATTCTTAAAAAAAGTAAAAATCAAGTGCTTGAAACTTAGTAAGAGGCCCATTACTGTGACTGTAATTCACGTAAGTATACATATGCCGATAAATTCTACAGTTCAAATTGATGTAAATTTCATCAACTGAACAACAAGAAGCAGCTATAAGATTACATGCATAGAGGTTAGTCTATACGCAAATAATAGCAAATACATTTTACAATTTACAAAGTAGAGCCTGTAGCCTTTCCGATATTATTATTCATGCAGCAATGAACACAAATAGAATAATTGTAAAATAAAAAGAAAACAACATGATGTGTCACGGACAGACGAAGCTCCCGACCACGTTTAAGAATATAGCATTAATTTTATATAGGCATGTAATAAGAAAACCTTGGATGAAAACTTGAAAGATGCTTTTATAGTGGAATATCTGTTATTTACTCAAGCAAATTGCTTTACAGAACCTGCGGCGGTTAAAAAAATGTTTCCCTCCGTGAGCGACTGAAAACACAATCTTGGAGACGACGGAACTTATTTAGGACACTCCAAGCAAACGTTTAATAATATTTCTGTCAAAGATTGATATTTGCTCAATACAAGATTCACCTAAAAGATAATTTTTACTAAATTTTTAAACACAATTTTCGGTAGTAATTTTGCAGTCTGGATAAGCATATAGAATAAATGTCCTTGTATTAGGGTACCTACCTTGCGAGTGATACCGCGGGCTTCAGAAAGTCGTACTGAAATAATTATAAAAATACTGTAAGTACACAGACATATTTCGTTTAAATGCAAATCTTTAAGTGAATTCGGTTTAACCATCACTGTGGTGTAATTGGACATACAAAAAAGTACTTAAACAAACACCACCATGATCACAACTTCATGATTGTGCTCAGGACTTGATCATTCAGTTTATAATTAAACTTCGGTCAAGTTGTAGTTGACTCCGTAGTTTCTACCCACTTTCTTTATTTAACTACAGCTACCGCTTTAATTATGTTTTAAGTGGTTTAAAAATTAATTATAGGAGTGAAAGAAATGTTTTAGCAACGGAGTAAATAAAGCTATTTCGTATTCTGATGTTTCTGCTCTTTTTTATTTTATTTTATTCATAAAAGGTACCTTACAGCTGTTGATAAGATAAATTATACTAATTACATATAAAAACGCCAATTACAAGGCACACCGATAATAGTAAAATTGTGTGACAAAAAACGGCAAACTATACAAAGGTACAATAATTTAACTTTAACTTTAACAAAAAAATACAATTATTCTTGATGAAACACAAA